>WNGS01070199.1:20379-41290 GCA_020271785.1 Procambarus virginalis | reverse complement strand
CTTGGAATATATACACACTAGAGCAACATTGGAGAATATTCACACTAGAGCAGCCTTGGAACATATTTCAACTAGTGCAACCTTGCAACATATACACACTAGAGCAGCCTTGGAACATATACACACTTGAGCAGCATTCGAAAATATACACGCTAGAACAACCTTGGAACATTTTCACACTAAAGCAGCCTTGGAACATATACACACTAGGGCAGTTTTGGAACATATTCACACTAGAGCAACCATGGAACATATACACACCAGAGCAACCTTGGAACATATACACACAAGAACAGCTTGGAGCATATACACACTAGAGCAGCCTTGGAACATATTCACACTAGAGCCACCTTGGAGCATATACACACTAGTGCAACCTTGGAGCATGTACACACTAGAGCAACCTTGGGACATGTACACACTAGAGCAACCTAGGAACATATATACACTAGAGCAACCTTGGAACATATACACACTAGAGCAACCTTGGAACATATACACACTAGAGCAGCCTTGGAACATATACACACTAGAGCACCCTTGGAACATAAACACACTTGAGCTGCCTTGGGACATGTACACACTAGAGCAGCCTTGGAACATATACACACTATAGCAACCTTGGGACATATACCCACTTTAGCAGTCTTGGAACATATACACACCAGAGCAACCTTGGAACATATTCACCCTAGAGCAGCCTTGGAACATATACACACTAGAGCAACCTTGGAAAATATTCACACTAGATCACCCTTGGAACATATACACACTAGAGCAGCCTTGGAACATATACACACTAGAGCAGCCTTGGAACATATACACACTAGAGCAGCCTTGGGACATATACACACTAGACCAACCTTGGAACATATTCACACTAGAGCAACCTTGGAACATATTCACACTAGAGCAACCTTGGAACATATACACACTAGAGCAGCCTTGGAACATATACACACTAGAGCAACCTTGGAACATATACACACTAGAACAACCTTGGAAAATATTCACACTAGAGCAGCCTTGGAACATATAAACACTAGAGCAACCTTGGAACATATTCACACTAGAGCAGCCTTGGAACATATACACACTAGAGCAGTCTTGGAACATATACACACTACAGCAACCTTGGAGCATATTCACACTAGAGCAGCCTTGGGACATATACACACTAGAGCAGCCTTGGGACATATACACTCTAGAGCAGCCTTGGAACATATACACATTAGAGCAACCTTGGAACATATTCACACTAGAGCAGCCTTGGAACATATACACACTAGAGCTGCCTTGGAACATATACACACTAGAGCAACCTTGGAACATATACACACTAGAGCAACCTTGGAACATATTCTCACTAGAGCAGCCTTGGAACATATACACACTAGAGCAGCCTTGGAACATATACACACTAGAGCAATCTTGGAACATATGCTCACTAGAGCAACCTTGGATCATATATACACTAGAGCAGCTTGGAACATATACACACTAGAGCAGCCTTGGAACATATACACACTAGAGCAACCTTGGAACATATTTACACTAGAGCAGCATTGGAACATATACACACTAGAGCAGCATTGGAACATATACACACTAGAGCAACCTTAGACCATATACACACTAGAGCAGCTTGGAACATATTCACACTAGAGCAACCTTGTATTATATGCACACTAGAGCACCCTTGGAACATATACACACTAGAACAACTTTGGGACATATACACACTAGAGCAACTTTGGACCATATACACACTAGAGCAGCCTTGGAACATATACACACTAGAGCAACCTTGGAACATATACACACTAGAACAACCTTGGAACATATTCACAATAGAGCAGCCTTGGGACATATACACACCAGAGCAACCTCTGAACATAGTTACACTAAAGCAGCCGTGGAACATATACACACCAGAGTAACTTTGGAACATATACACACGAGAGCAGCCTTGGAACATATACACACTAGAGCAACCTTGGAACATATACACACTAGAACAACCTTGGAAAATATTCACACTAGAGCAGCCTTGGAACATATAACACTAGAGCACCTTGGAACTATACACACTAGAGCAGCCTTGGGACATATACACACTAGAGCAGCTTGGGATATATACACTCTAGGCAGCCTTGGAACATATACACATTAGAGCAACCTTGGACATATCACACTAGAGCAGCCTTGGAACATATACACACTAGAGCTGCCTTGGAACATATACACACTAGAGCAACCGTGGAACAATACACACTAGAGCAACCTTGGACATATTCTCACAGAGCAGCCTGGAACATATACACACTAGAGCAGCCTTGGAACATATACACACTAGAGCAATCTTGGAACATATGCTCACTAGAGCAACCTTGGATCATATATACACTAGAGCAGCTTTGGAACATATACACACTAGAGCAGCCTTGGAACATACACACTAGAGCAACCTGGAACATATTTACACTAGAGCAGCATTGGAACATATACACACTAGAGCAGCATTGGAACATATACACACTAGTGCAACCTTAGACCATATACACACTAGAGCAGATTGGAACATATTCGCACTAGAGCAACCTTGTATTTATGCACACTAGAGCACCCTTGGAACATATACACACTAGAACAACTTTGGGACATATACACACTAGAGCAACTTTGGACCATATACACACTAGAGCAGCCTTGGAACATATACACACTAGAGCAACCTTGGAACATATACACACTAGAACAACCTTGGAACATATTCACAATAGAGCAGCCTTGGGACATATACACACCAGAGCAACCTCTGAACATAGTCACACTAAAGCAGCCGTGGAACATATACACACCAGAGTAACTTTGGAACATATACACACGAGAGCAACCTTGGAACATATACACACTAGAGCAGCCTTGGAACATTTTCATACTAGAGCAACCTTGGAACATATACACACTAGAGCAACCTTGGAACATATTCACACTAGAGCAACCTTGGAGCATATACACACTAGAGCAGCCTTGGATCATATACACACTAGAGCAGCCTTGGGACATATACACTCTAGAGCAGCCTTGGGACATATACACTCTAGAGCAGCCTTGGAACATATACACACTAGAGCAACCTTGGAACATATACACACTAGAGCAACCTTGGAACATATACACACTAGAGCAGCCTTGGAACATATACACACTAGAGCAGCCTTGGAACATATACACACTAGAGCAACCTTGGAACATATACACACTAGAGCAGCCTTGGAACATATACACACTAGAGCAGCCTTGGAACATATACACACTAGAGCAGCCTTGGAACATATACACACTAGAGCAACCTTGGGACATATACACACTAGAGCAGCTTGGAACATATACACACTAGAGCAACCTTGGGACATTACACACTAGAGCAACCTTGGAACATATACACACTAGAGCAGCCTTGGAACATATACACACTAGAGCAACCTTGGAACATATTCACACTAGAGCAGCCTTGGAACATATTCACACTAGAGCAGCCTTGGACATATACACACTAGAGCAGCTTGGAACATATTCACACTAGAGCAGCCTTGGAACATATACACACTAGAGCAGCCTTGGAACATATACACACTAGAGCAGCCTTGGAACATATACACACTAGAGCAGCCTTGGAACATATACACACTAGAGCAGCCTTGGAACATATACACACTAGAGCACCTTGGAACATATACACACTAGAGCAGCCTTGGAACATATACACACTAGAGCAGCCTTGGAACATATACACACTAGAGCAGCCTTGGAACATATACACACTAGAGCAGCCTTGGAACATATTCACACTAGAGCAGCCTTGGAACATATTCACACTAGAGCAGCCTTGGGACATATACACACTAGAGCAGCTTGGAACATATTCACACTAGAGCAGCCTTGGAACATATACACACTAGAGCAGCCTTGGAACATATATACACTAGAGCAGCCTTGGAACATATACACACTAGAGCAGCCTTGGAACATATACACACTAGAGCAGCCTTGGAACATATACACACTAGAGCAGCCTTGGAACATATTACACACTAGAGCAGCCTTGGAACATATACACACTAGAGCAGCCTTGGAACATATACACACTAGAGCAGCCTTGGAACATATACACACTAGAGCAACCTTGGAACATATACACACTAGAGCAGCCTTGGAACATATACACACTAGAGCAGCCTTGGAACATATACACACTAGAGCAGCCTTGGAACATATTCACACTAGAGCAGCCTTGGAACATATACACACTAGAGCAGCCTTGGAACATATACACTAGAGCAGCCTTGGAACATATTCACACTAGAGCAGCCTTAGGACATATACACACTAGAGCAACCTTGGAACATATACACACTAGAGCAACCTTGGAACATATTCACACTAGAGCAACCTTGGAACATATACACACTAGAGCAACCTTGGAACATATACACACTAGAGCAACCTTGGAACATATTCACACTAGAGCAACTTGGAACATATACACACTAGAGCAACCTTGGAACATATACACACTAGAGCAACCTTGGAACATATACACACTAGAGCAGCCTTGGAACATATACACACTAGAGCAGCCTTGGAACATATACACACTAGAGCAGCCTTGGACATATACACACTAGAGCAACCTTGGAACATATACACACTAGAGCAACCTTGGAACATATTCACACTAGAGCAACCTTGGAACATATACACACTAGAGCAACCTTGGAATATATACACACTAGAGCAACCTTGGAACATATTCACACTAGAGCAGCCTTGGAACATATACACACTAGAGCAACCTTGGAACATATACACACTAGAGCAACCTTGGAACATATACACACTAGAGCAACCTTGGAACATATTCACACTAGAGCAACCTTGGAACATATACACACTAGAGCAACCTTGGAACATATTCACACTAGAGCAGCCTTAGGACATATACACACTAGAGCAACCTTGGAACATATACACACTAGAGCAGCCTTGGAACATATACACACTAGAGCAACCTTGGAACATATACACACTAGAGCAACCTTGGAACATATACACACTAGAGCAAGCTTGGAACATATACACACAAGAGCAGCTTGGAGCATATACACACTAGAGCAGCCTTGGAACATATTCACACTAGAGCCACCTTGGAACATATACACACTAGAGCAACCTTGGAACATATACACACTAGAGCAGCTTGGAACATATTCACACTAGAGCAGCCTTGGAACATATACACACTAGAGCAGCCTTGGAACATATACACACTAGAGCAACCTTGGAACATATACACACTAGAGCAACCTTGGGACATATACACACTAGAGCAGCTTGAACATATTTACACTAGAGCAGCCTTGTGACATATACACACTAGAGCAACCTTGGAAAATATTCACACTAGAGCTACCTTGGAACATATACACACTAAAGCAGCCTTGGAACATATACACACTAGAGCAACCTTGGAACATATACACACTAGAGCAGCCTTGGAACATATTCACACTAGAGCAGCTTGGAACATATACACACTAGAGCAGCCTTTGGAACATACACACTAGAGCAACCTTGGAGCATATACACACTAGAGCACCTTGGAACATATTAACACTAGAGCAGCCTTGGAACATATACACACTAGAGCAGCCTTGGAACATATACACACTAGAGCAACCTTGGAACATATACACACTAGAGCAACCTTGGAACATATTCACACTAGAGCAGCCTTGGAACATATACACACTAGAGCAACCTTGGAACATATACACACTAGAGCAGCTTGGAACATATTCACACTAGAGCAGCCTTGGATTACATACACACTAGAGCAGCCTTGGAACATATCACACTAGAAGCAACTTGGGACATATACACACTAGAGCAACCTTGGAACATATACACACTAGAGCAACCTTGGAACATATTCACACTAGAGCAACCTTGGAACATATACACACTAGAGCAACCTTGGAACATATACACACTAGAGCAGCCTTGGGACATATACACACTAGAGCAACCTTGGAACATATACACACTAGAGCAGCCTTGGAACATATACACACTAGAGCACCTTGGAACATATACACACTAGAGCAACCTTGGAACATATACACACTAGAGCAACCTTGAACATATACACACTAGAGCAGCTTGGAACATTACACACTAGAGCAGCTTGGAACATATACACACTAGAGCACCTTGGAACATATACACACTAGAGCAACCTTGGAACATATACACACTAGAGCACCTTGGAACATATACACACTAGAGCAACTTGGAACATATACACACTAGAGCAGCCTTGGAACATATACACACTAGAGCAACCTTGGAACATATACACACTAGAGCAGCTTGGAACATATACACACTAGAGCAACCTTGGAACATATTACACACTAGAGCACTTGGAACATATACACACTAGAGCAACCTTGNCCTTAGAGCATATTCACACTATAGCAGCTTTGGAACATATTCACACTAGCGCAACCTTGGAACATATACACACTAGAGCAACCTTTTAACATATTCACACTAGAGCAGCTTTGGAACATATACACACTTGAGCAGCCTTCGAACATATACACTCTTGAGCATCCTTGGAATATTTTCACACTAAAGCAGCCTTGGAACATATACACACTAGAGCAGCCTTGGAACATATATACACACTAGATCAACCTTGGAACATATACACACTAGAGCAACCTTGGAACATATACTCACTAGAGCAACCTTGGAACATATACACACAAGAGCAGCTTGGAGCATATACACACTAGAGCAGCCTTGGAACATATTCACACTAGAGCCACCTTGGAGCATATACACACTAGAGCAACCTTGGAGCATATTCACACTAGAGCAACCTTGGGACATATACACACTAGAGCAACCTAGGAAAATATATACACTAGAGCAACCTTGGAACATATACACACTGGAGCAACCTTGGAACATATACACACTAGAGCAGCCTTGGAACATATACACACTAGAGCAGCCTTTGAACATATACACACTTGAGGTGCCTTGGGACATATACACACTAGAGCAACCTCTGAACATATTCACACTAGAGCAGATTTCGAACATATACACACTAGAGTAACCTTGGAACATATACACACTAGAGCAACCTTGGAACATATACACACTATTGCAACCTTGGAACATATTCATACTAGAGCAACCTTGGAACATATACACACTAGAGCAACCTTGGAACATATTTACACTAGAGGAACCTTGGAACATATACTCACTAGAGCAACCTTGGAACATATATACATATGAGCAGCCCTGGAACATATACACACTAGAGCAGCTTTGGAACATATACACACTAGAGCAGCCTTTGAACATATTTACACTAGAGCAGCCTTCGAACATATACACACTAGAGCAGGCTTGGAACATATACACTCTAGAGCAGCCATGGAACATATACACACTAGAGCAACCTTGGGACATATACACACTAGAGCAACTTGGAACATATACACACTAGAGCAACCTTGGGACAAATCTTCACACTAGAGCAACCTTGGAACATATACACACTAGAGCTGCTTGGAACATATACACACTAGAGCAACCTTGGAACATATTCACACTAGAGCAGCCTTGGAACATATACACACTAGAGCAGCCTTGGAACATATACACACTAGAGCAGCCTTGGAACATATACACACTAGAGCAGCCTTGGAACATATACACACTAGAGCAGCCTTGGAACATATACACACTTGAGCAACCTTGGACCATATTCACACTAGAGCAGTTTTGGAACATATACATACTAGAGCAGCATGGAACATATTCACACTAGAGCAGCTTGGAACATATTCACAATAGAGCAGCCTTGGAACATATTCACACTAGAGCAACCTTGGAACATATACACACTAGAGCAGCCTTGGGACATATACACACTAGAGCAAACTTGGAGCATATACGCTCTAGAGCCGCCTTGGATCATATACACACCAGAGCAACCTTGGAGCATATTCACACTAGAGCAGCCGTGGAACATATTCACACTAGAGAAACCTTGGGGCATATACACACTAGAGCAAACTTTGAGCATATACGCTCTAGAGCAAACTTGGAACATATTCACACTAGAGAAACCTTGGAGCATATACGCTCTAGAGCAAACTTGGAACATATTCACACTAGACCAGCCTTGGAACATATTCAAACAAGAGCAATATTGGAACATATACACACTAGAGCAACCTTGGAACATATACACACTCGAGCATTCTTGGAACATATACACACTAGAGCAACCTTGGAGCATATACACACTAGAGCAGCTTGAAACATATTCACACTAGTGCAGCCTTGGGACATATACACACTAGAGCAACCTTGGAACATATTCACACTAGAGACACCTTGGAACTTATACACACTCAAGCAGCCTTGGAACATATACACACTAGAGCAACCTTGGAACATACACACTAGAGCAACCTTTGAACATATTCACACTCGAGCAGCCTTGGAACATATTCACACTAGAGCACCCTTGGAACATATACACACTAGAGCAGTCTTGGAACATATACCACTAGAGCAACCTTGGAGCATATACACACTAGAGCACCAATGGGACATATACACACTAGAGCATTTTGGAACATATTTACACTAGAGAAGCCTTGGGACATATACACACTAGAGCAACCTTGGAACATATTCACACTAGAGCAACCTTGGAACATATACACACTAAAGCAACCTTGCAACATATATACACTAGAACAACCATGGAACATATACACACTAAAGCAGCCTTGCAACATATATACACTAGAACAACCATGGAACATATACACACTAGAGCAACCTTGGAACATATTCACACTCGAGCAGCCTTGAAACATATTCACACTAGAGCAACCATGGAACATATACACACTAGAGCAATCTTAGAACATATACACATTAAAGCAGCCTTGGAACATATTCACACTAGAGCAACCTTGGAATATATACACACTAGAGCAACCTTGGAACATATTCACACTCGAGGATCCTTGAAACATATACACACTAGAGCAACCTTGGAACATATTCACACTAGAGCAACCTTAGAACTTATTCACACTAGAGCAGCTTTGGAACATGTACACACTAGAGCTGCCTTGGAACACATGCACACTAGAGCAACCTTGGAGCATATACACACTAGAGCAGCTTGGAACATATTCATACTACAGCAGCCTTGGAATATATACACACTATAGCTGTTTGGAACGTATTCACAATAGAGCAGCCTTGGGATATATATACACTAGAGCAACCTCTGAACATATTCACACTAGAGCAGCCTTGGAACATATACACACAAGAGTAACCTTGGAACATATACACACTAGAGCAGCTTTGGAACATATTCATACTAGAGCAACCTTGGAACATATACACAATAGAGCAACCTTGGAACATATTCACACTAGAGCAATCTTGGAACATATACACACTAGAACAGCCTTGGGTCATATGCACAATTTGGCAACCTTGGAGCATATATGCTCTAGAGCAACCTTGATGCATATATGCTCTAGAGCAACCTTGGAGCATATATGCTCTAGAGCTACCTTGGAACATATTCACACTTGTCGGGGTTTCACGGTGTTCTCGTTAGTGAAGGGTTAAAGCAAAGGTAGACCGGATCTCCCTTCCAGGTGGTTGCTCCGACAATAACCCTTACTCACCGTCGTTCGGCGGGTCTTCCCTCGATCCTCTAGGCTCCACTGCTCGCCTCGGAGAGTACCCCGAGTCGGTCTCACAACCGGCCTTTAAATTGCAAGATGAGTGGGGGCACAGATCGTTCCCTCAATCTGTGGCCCGCCCAGACACCGAACTCTTACACAGCCTTTAAGGTCGCCAACTGGTTTTCAGGTGTCCAGTAACACTGCAGTGGTCAGGTGTAATTGTGGCAAGAGCAAATTCCAGTAATATGGTATCAGGCAGGTCACTCTGCTTTACTTCATTACACGGTCACAAGATAAATGGAGGGGATGATATCAAACACCAAAGAGTTTTGGTATTTTACTTAAAAGTCAACGAGAAATATATATGCATCAATGTATTAGGAATAATATATGACAATTGCTCCATTCATAGCATAATATTCTGGAGCGCAACAATATGGTAACACCGGCAGCGCCACCTGTCAGATGTCAGCTGACCGGGACCCTCGCGATCGTGAGAACAGACTAGTACTTGTTTTCTAATTCTGTCACGATCCCCGTTTATTTAACTTTTTCCAAAACACTATTCAACATTCACATGGCTTACTTATGATTTCACTGGCCTCACGATCAACATCTTATTCACAATACTCTCACAGTGGCTTTTCACCGTACCGAAAGATTACTCTATTCTTAATAATATTTACTGTGAATGCACTCGCTTGATCACTGAACTTTTCTTTATATCTATACTTTCTCTTAAAGAGATATCACTGGCAATCACTTCACGTATATGATATTATTCAGTACACAGGCATGTCATATATAAATCAGTAATCAAATTACAGGCATATATATATATAAATCATGAAGATCAATACACAGGCATTTATATCAATAAATCATAGAGATCAACACACAGGCATTTATATCGATAAATCTTGGAGATCAATACACAGGCATTTATATCAATAAATTCTAGGCTCATAGCCTAACACCAATATCTGGTTTACTACCAATATATATATAATAATAATCACAGGAAATTAATAATAGTCACAGTAAATTCTTTGATGAATCTTGGTGCTTGCACGCACCCACACATAGATATATATGTAAACTGATACTGTGAGCGCTCTGGGCAGGCTCACCACATACTGTGCTCTCTGTGACTTAGACTCAAGTGAGACTTGCTCACGACATATAAAATATCCTGACAAGAAAATATATAGCTAACTAAAGGGGAAATGGGAGGGTAACTGTAAACACCTACTTCACCTATCCTAGGATGACAGTTGGGTTGTAGCTCTTGGTCCAGGCTCTCGCCTCGTACACCATCCAGAAACACAAGCCCACGCCTTAGGATGTCGCGTCTCGCCGCTTCTGTACACAACAGGTCCGTGCTTCCCCTACAGTACGTCGCCGGGTTGAAGTCGGTCTCCTGGCCGTCAACTTTCCTCCCAACTACGGCAGCCAGCCTACGTCTCGGCGGTCGTCGCATGTTTCCCAATTAGTCCTTGTCACTGTACTCCCAGAGGAACTGCCTCTCACCACTACGAAGTCACTGTGAAGTTATCAGCCGTCCCAGACGATACTGCTTAAGCTTCACACGCACAGCACCCGACTTCAGAGCACTTGAAGCTCACAACACTGTCAATTCCCTCGTCGTCTAGATATATCGCTAGGTATTTGGGAAGACTTCTCGACGTGCTTGCATTCAACTGTTGACTCGTAGGGTTCCACGAAGGTGGGGTTACTGTCAAACTTGACAGGATCGTCGATCACACGTTCAACCTGGTTGACAAGGCGGTCAACCCTTTTCACTCACGGTGTATTGGCCCGGCCACTAAGCTGTCTCTTATACTGGTGAACTGCCAACGACGACACACGTCGATGCCCGGCCCACTTCTTGCAACGCACCTGTCCCTGAGCACTTGTTGCTCAATATTCTGTCAATTCCTTATCTGAGCCACATCTGGGTTGCAGGAAGACCTCACAGAGTGCGTGCCAACAACTGGAGACGCTTACATCCACCGGAGTTCGGTAAATCCGTCACTCTGACAGGATGACCGATCGCGCGTCCTACCTCTCGGACGTGTCGTGAAAGACTGATATCGCCACGGCGCCAACACGGCCGGACCCCCCATGCCTATGTGACGTCACTTTTCCCAAAGTTGGTTTTCATTGGCTCCCAGTGCCACGTCGCTGACGGTGACCAATCTGGCGCCACTGACGTCACACAGTTTTGGCGGGAGAACAGACTTGCCAGCGCCATATTGGCTCCCTAAAGGGCCTATCCCACAGGCCAAAATGTTCTTATTTCACAAATTTCTCGGCTCATCGAGAATACTGTTCTCTCCCACATATGTTCAATTGATGCCTGCAATGTAGAGAACGCTCGGGAATAGTGGACATGACTCTTACAGCAGGCGTGGGAGAATTAGAAGGGGGGAACACCGTCACACACTAGAGCAACCTTGGAGCATATACACACTAGAGCAACCTTGGAGCATATACACACTAGAGCAGCCTTGGAACATATACTCACTAGAGCAACATTGGAGCATATTCACAATAGAGCAGCCTTGGAACATATTCACACTATCGCAACCTTGGAACATATACACACTAGAGCAACCTTGGAACATATACACACTTGAGCAGCCTTCGAACATATACACTCTAGAGCAACCTTGCAACATTTTCACACTAAAGCAGCCTTGGAACATATACACACTAGACCAGCCTTGGAACATATTCACACTAGAGCAGCCTTGGAACATATATACACACTAGAGCAGCTTGGAACATATTCATACTACAGCAGCCTTGGAATATATACACACTATAGCTGCTTGGAACATATTCACAATAGAGCAGCCTTGGGATATATATACACTAGAGCAACCTCTGAACATATTCACACTAGAGCAACCTTGGAGCATATACACACTAGAGCATCCTTGGAACATATACACAATAGAGCAACCTTGGAGCATATTCACACTAGAGCAGCTTTGGAACATATTCACACTAGCGCAACCTTGGAACATATACACACTAGAGCAACCTTGGAACATTTTCACACTAAAGAAGCCTTAGAACATATGTACACTAGAGCAGCCTTGGAACATATATACACACTAGATCAACCTTGGAACATATATACACACTAGAGCAACCTTGGAACTTATTCACACTAAAGCAGCTTTGGAACATATACACACTAGAGCAGCCTTGGAACACATACACACTAGAGCAACCTTGGAGCATATACACACTAGAGCAGCTTGGAACATATTAACACTAGAGCAGCCTTGGAACATATACACACTAGAGCAGCATTGGAACATATACACACTAGAGCAACCGTGGAACATATACACACTAGAGCAACCTCGGAACATATTCACACTAGAGCAGCCTTGAAACATATACACACTAGAGCAGCCTCGGAACATATACACACTAGAGCAACCATGGAGCATATACACACTAGAGCAGCTTGGAACATATTCACACTATAGCAGCCTTGGATTATAAACACACTAGAGCAGCCTTGGAACATATACACACTTGAACAACTTTGGGACATATACACACTAGAGCAACCTTGGAACATATTCACACTAGAGCAATCTTGGAACATATACACACTAGAACAGCCTTGGGTCATATGCACACTTTAGCAACCTTGGAGCATATATGCTCTAGAGCAACCTTGGTGCATATATGCTCTAGAGCAACCTTGGAGCATATATGCTCTAGAGCAACCTTGGAACATATTCACACTAGAGCAACCTTGGAGCATATACACACTAGAGCAACCTTGGAGCATATACACACTAGAGCAGCCTTGGAACATATACACACTAGAGCAACATTGGAGCATATTCACAATAGAGCAGCCTTGGAACATATTCACACTAGCGCAACCTTGGAACATATACACAATAGAGCAACCTTGGAACATATACACACTTGAGCAGCCTTCGAACATATACACTCTAGAGCAACCTTGCAACATTTTCACACTAAAGCAGCCTTGGAACATTATCACACTAGAGCAGCCTTGGAACATATACACACTAGAGCAACCTTGGAACATATACACACCAGAGCAACCTTGGAACATATACACAAAAGAGCAGCTTGGAGCATATACACACTAGAGCAGCCTTGGAACATATTCACACTAGAGCCACCTTGGAACATTTACACAGTAGAGCAACCTTGGAGCATGTACACACTAGAGCAACCTTGGGACATACACACACTAGAGCAACCTATGAACATATATACACTAGATTAACCTTGGAACATATACACACTAGAGCAACCTAGGAAAATATACACACAAGAGCAGCCTTGGAACATATACACACTAGATCAGCCTTGGGACATATACACACTAGAGCAGCCTTGGAACATATACACACTAAAGCAGCCTTGGAACATATACACACTAGAGCAACCTTGGGACATATACACACTAGAGCAGCTTGGAACATATACACACTAGAGCAACCTTGGAACATATTCACCCTAGAGCAACCTTGGGACATAAACACACTAGAGCAGCCTTGGAACATATACACACTAGAGCAGCCTTGGAACATATACACACAAGAGCAACCTTGGAACATATACACAATAGAGCAACCTTGGAACATAAACACACTAGAGCAGCCTTGGAACATATTTACACCAGAGCAGCCTTGGGACATACACACACTAGAGCAGCCTTGGAACATATACACACTAGAGCAACCTTGGAACATATTCACACTATAGCAGCCTTGGAACATATTCACACAAGAGCAGTCTTGTGACATATACACACTAGAGCAGCTTTGGNAGAGCCAGGGCAGCAGAGGCAAGGAGGAAGAGCGGAGAGAGGAGCAAACCAGGAAATCACAGCCCCCAACACAGCAGTCCCAGAGACAAGAGGGGAACCCAAAACAGCATCCCAGAACACCAGAGGGGGGGGGGCACACACCAACCAACTTGCATAGAAACCATCTTCCCCTCACCCTACCTCGCCACACCCAACCCTCCCTCCCCCCCACCCATTCTGACCCGACACCCCATCCCATTACCATCATGTCCCCTCCCACCTTCCCCCCCAGTCCCCCTTCCCCTCATCCCATACCCTCCTATTCCTCCTCCCCCTCACCCGATCCTCCATGTCCCCCTATCTCCTTAACCCACACCCTACCCGTTCCCCCTCCTAAAACCCCCACCCCACCCCAAAACCCTCTGGACCCTGCAAACACATCACAGATCCTCTCAACACGGAACAGCTTCCCACACCAGTAGAATACTCGCCAAGAAAGGGATATGTAAATGAACAGAAGAAAGTGAGCTTCAAGCGATGTACACTAACATAGAGGGATTACAAATTAAAACTAGTGACTTGGAGAGTGGGCACTAGAAGAAAACCCAGACTAATAGCACTCACAGAAACAAAGCTACGAAATCATAACAAATGCAGTGTTTCCACAGGGCTACTATGTAGTGAGGAAAGAGAGAGAGGGGAGAGGAGGTGGTGGTGTGGCTTTGCTACTAGAGAAGGTTGGAGTTTCGAAGAGATGGTAATCAGAACTGTGAAGGTTTCAGGGACTACATATCAGGCACCATTGCAACTGGAGGACAGAAAATTATAATAGTAGTCATATATAACCCCCCACCGAATGACAGAAGACCCAGACAGGAATATGATAGAAACAACATGGCCACCATCAATATAATAGAGAGAGCAGCTTCTGTGGCTAGCAGGAACGGATCCAGACTTCTAATCATGGGAGACTTCAACAGGGGAGATAGATTGGGGGAACAGAGACCCACACGGAGGCCCAGGACACATGGAGAGCTAAGCTGCTGGATGTGGCAACAAGAAACTTTCAAGTCAACACGTCAAGGGACCGACAAGAATGAGAGGAGGGGATGAAACCAGCCTTGCTTGATTTGATATTTACCCTAAATGAGTCGGATATAAGGAAGTTAAGTTGGAAGCCCCTGGGAATGAGTGATCATAGTGTATTGAGCTTTGAGTACCTGGTTGAGCTAGGAATTATCACCCCCAAAAGAACTGGGAACCAAGGGCTGGCGTACAGAAAGGGAAACTATGAGAGATGAATAAATTCCTATGGGATATACATTGGGACACAGAACTCGGAACCAAGTCCGTACAAGACATGATGGACTATGTCACCCAAAAATGTCAGGAGGCTGTAAGCAGGTTTGTCCCAGCCCAACAGGAAAAAACAGAGAAGCAAAGGAAGAATCCGTGGTTAATAGGGAATGTATGAAAGCAAAGGAGCTGAACAAAAGGGCATGGAGGAACTTCCGTAATAACAGAACACCAGAAAGTAGAGAGAGATACCAGAGAACCAGGAACGAGTATGTCAGTGTGAGAAGAGCAGCTGAGAAAAGGTATGAAAATGATATAGCTAACAAAGCCAAGACTGAACCAAAGCTACTACACAGTCACATCAGGAGGAAGACAACAGTGAAGGAACAGGTGATTAAACTTAGGGTGGGCGAGGACAGGTACACAGAGAATGACAAAGAGGTGTGTGAAGAACTCAACAAAAGGTTCCAGGAGGTCTTTACAATAGAACAGGGAGATATCACGGCGCTGGGAGAGGTGGCAGCAAACCAGGTGACCTTGGATAGGTTCGAAATTACAAGAGATGAGGTCAAAAAGCACCTATTGGAGCTGGATGTGAGAAAAGCTGTTGGGCCGGATGGAATCTCGCCATGGGTATTGAAAGAGTGTGGGAGCACTTTGCTTACCACTCTCCATAGTGTATAGTAAGTCACTGGAAACGGGGGACCTACCAGAAATATGGAAGACTGCTAATGTAGTACCAATATACAAAAAGGGGACAGACAAGAGGCACTGAACTACAGGCCAGTGTCCTTAACTTGTATACCATGCAAGGTGATGGAGAAGATTGTGAGAAAAAACCTAGTAACACATCTGGAGAGAAGAGACTTCGTGACAACCCATCAACATGGGTTCAGGGAGGGTAAATCTTGCCTTACAGGCTTGATAGAATTCTACGATCAGGTGACAAGAATTAAGCAAGAAAGAGAAGGGTGGGCGGACTGCATTTTTTTGGACTGTCGGAAAGCCTTTGACACAGTACCCCATAAAAGGTTGATGCATAAGCTGGAGAAACAGGCAGGAGTAACAGGTAGGGCGCTCCAGTGGATAAGGGAGTACCTAAGCAATAGGAAGCAGAGAGTTACAGTGAGGGGTGAGACCTCAGACTGGCGTGAAGTCACCAGTGGAGTCCCACAGGGCTCTGTACTTGGACCTATGTTTCTGATATACGTAAATGATCTCCCAGAGGGTATAGACTCATTCCTCTCAATGTTTGCTGACGACGCCAAAATTATGAGAAGGATTAAGACAGAGGAGGACAGCTTGAGACTTCAAGAAGACCTGGACAAGCTGCAGGAATGGTCGAACAAATGGCTGTTAGAGTTTAACCCAAGCAAATGTAATGTAATGAAGATAGGGGTAGGAAGCAGGAGACCAGATACAAGGTATCATTTGGGAGATGAAATACTTCAAGAGTCAGAGAGAGAGAAAGACCTGGGGGTTGATATCACGCCAGACCTGTCCCTGAAGCTCATATCAAGAGGATAACATCAGCAGCATATGCCAGGTTGGCTAACATAAGAACGGCCTTTAGAAACTTGTGTAAGGAATCTTTCAGAACATTATATACACATATGTCAGACCAATCCTGGAGTATGCGGCTCCAGCATGGAGTCCCTATCTAGTCAAGCATAAGACTAAACTGGAAAAGGTTCAAAGGTTTGCCACCAGACTAGTACCCGAGCTGAGAGGTATGAGCTACGAGGAGCGACTGCAGGAATAAACCTCACTTCGTTGGAAGACAGAAGAGTTAGGGGGGACATGATCACCACATTCAAGATTCTCAGGGGAATCGACAGGGTTGATAAAGACAGGCTGTTTAACACAAGGGGCACACGCACTAGGGGACACAGGTGGAAGCTGAGTGCCCAAATGAGCCACAGAGATATTAGAAAGAACTTTTTTAGTGTCAGAGTGGTTGACAAATGGAATGCATTAGGAAGCGATGTGGTGGAGGCTGACTCCATACACAGTTTCAAGTGTAGATATGATAGAGCCCATTAGGCTCAGGAAACTGTACACCTGTTGATTGACGGTTGAGAGGCGGGACCAAAGAGCCAGAGCTCAACCCCCGCAAGCACAACTAGGTGAGTACAACTAGGTGAGTACACTAGAGCAACCTTAGGACATATACACACAAGAGCAACCTTGGAACATATTCACACTAGAGCAACCTTGGAACATATACACACTAGAGCAACCTTGGAACATATACACACTAGAGTAACCTTGGAACATATACACACTAGAGTAATCTTGGAACATATACACACTAGAGCAACCTTAGAACATATACACACTAGAGTAACCTTGGAACATATACACACTAGAGCAACCTTGGAGCATATACCCACTAGAGCAAACTTGGAACATATACACACTAGAGCAACCTTGGAACATATACACACTAGAGCAACCTTGGAACATATACACACTAGAGCAACCTTGGAACATATTCACACTAGAGCAACTTTGGAACATATACACACTAGAGCAACCTTGGAACATATACACACTAGAGCAACCTTGGAACATATTCACACTAGAGCAGCCTTGGAACATATACACACTAGTGCAGCCTTGTAACATATTCACACTAGAGCAATCTTGGAGCATATACACACTAGAGCAGCTTGGACATATTCACACTAGAGCAGCCTTGGAACATATACACACTAGAGCAGCCTTGGAACATATACACACTAGAGCAACCTTGGAACATATACACACAAGAGCAGCTTGGAGCATATACACACTAGAGCAGCTTTGACAACATATTCACTAGAGCAGCTTTGGAACATTTTCACACTAGAGCAACCTTGGAACATATACACACTAGAGGAACCTTGGAACATATTCACACTAGAGCAACCTTGGAGCATATTTACACTAGAGCAGCCTTGGAACATATACACACTAGAGCAACCTTGGAGCATTTACGCACTAGTGCAACCTTGGGACATATACACACTAAAGCAACCTTGGAACATATGCACACTAGAGCATCCTTGGAACATATTGACACTAGAGCAGCCTTGGAACATATACACACTAGAGCAACCTTGGAACATTTTCACACAAGAACAGCCTTGGAACATATACACACTAGAGCAACCTTGGAACATATACACACTAGAGCAACCTTGGAACATATACATCCTAGAGTAACCTTGGAACATATACACACTAGAGTAATCTTGGAACATATACACACTAGAGCAACATTGGAGCATATACACACTAGAGTAACCTTGGAACATATACACACTAGAGCAACCTTGGAGCATATACCCACTAGAGCAAACTTGGAACATATACACACTAGAGCAACCTTGGAACATATACACACTAGAGCAACCTTGGAACATATACACACTTGAGCAACCTTGGAACATATTCACACTAGAGCAACTTTGGAACATATACACACTAGAGCAACCTTGGAACATATACACACTAGAGCAACCTTGGAACATATTCACACTAGAGCAGCCTTGGAACATATACACACTAGTGCAGCCTTGTCACATATTCACACTAGAGCAATCTTGGAGCATATACACACTAGAGCAGCTTGGACATATTCACACTAAAGCAGCCTTGGAACATATACACACTAGAGCAGCCTTGGAACATATACACACTAGAGAAACCTTGGAACATATACACACAAGAGCAGCTTGGAGCATATACACACTAGAGCAGCTTTGACAACATATTCACTAGAGCAGCTTTGGAACATTTTCACACTAGAGCAACTTTGGAACATATACACACTAGAGGAACCTTGGAACATATTCACACTAGAGCAACCTTGGAGCATATTTACACTAGAGCAGCCTTGGAACATATACACACTAGAGCAACCTTGGAGCATTTACGCACTAGTGCAACCTTGGGACATATACACACTAAAGCAACCTTGGAACATATGCACACTAGAGCATCCTTGGAACATATTGACACTAGAGCAGCCTTGGAACATATACACACTAGAGCAACCTTGGAACATTTTCACACAAGAACAGCCTTGGAACATATACACACTAGAGCAACCTTGGAACATATACACACTAGAGCAACCTTGGAACATATACATACTAGAGTAACCTTGGAACATATACACACTAGAGTAATCTTGGAACATATACACACTAGAGCAACATTGGAGCATATACACACTAGAGCAACCTTGGAACATATACATACTAGAGTAACCTTGGAACATATACACACTAGAGTAATCTTGGAACATATACACACTAGAGCAACATTGGAGCATATACACACTAGAGCAACCTTGGAACATATACACACTAGAGCAACCTTGGAACATATACACACTAGAGCAACCTTGGAACATATTCACACTAGAGCAACTTTGGAACATATACACACTAGAACAACCTTGGAACATATACACACTAGAGCAACCTTGGAACATATTCACACTAGAGCAGCCTTGGAACATATACACACTAGAGCAGCCTTGTAACATATTCACACTAGAGCAATCTTGGAGCATATACACACTAGAGCAGCTTGGACATATTCACACTAGAGCAGCCTTGGAACATATACACACTAGAGCAACCTTGGAACATATACACACTAGAGCAACCTTGGAACATATACACACTAGAGCAACCTTGGAGCATATTGACACTAGAGCAGCCTTGGAACATATTCACACTAAAGCAACCTTGGAACATATACACACTAGAGCAAGCTTGGAACATATACACACAAGAACAACCTTGGAACATATACACACTAAAGCAACCTTGGAACATATACACACAAGAGCAGCTTGGAGCATATACACACTAGAGCAGCTTTGGAACATATTCACTAGAGCAGCTTTGGAACATATTCACACTAGAGCAACCATGGAACATTTTCACACTAGAGCAACCTTGGAACATATACACACTAGAGCAACCTT
>WNGS01070194.1:0-12984 GCA_020271785.1 Procambarus virginalis | reverse complement strand
ATATGTGACGATAATCTCTTCCCAGAGATTAGCCTGCTCCTTCTACTAGAATCACGTTCACACAATATTCAAGATACGTTATTCAGTGGCTTAAACGTATATATCAAGACAGCCACACGCACCTGCAACTCCCCCCCCCCCCACTCCTGCACACCTGGTCGACCCGCCAACTGCTACTCCCAGCCAAACTACCGACTTGCGGCCGTCCTGCATTCTCATTGGCCGTTCAACAACACACCACTCCAGCTCCACGCCAATCACATTCCTCACAAGCCAATGTCAGGACCGCCAGCAGTTCTCCAGTCAGAATATATCTAGTGCTCTTGCTGTGAACACCTACTTGACCCACCTTGTGTGATCAAATAGAGGTTGATAGATTGCGCATATATTCCCAGTACCATTTATCTTTGTATTCCTGTTAACGTAACCATTTCCCCCTTTTCAGTTTGTTATATATTTTACGTGTTTTACTTTTTACATTATTTTAAATGCCAAGGATTGTCTTTATTTTATTTTGTTTTCTAGATTAAGTAAAGTGCATTTTTTATATTTGTGTTTTCGTGTATCTTACCTTACCTTACCACAGATTATCAGACAAGCAGTCACTCTTTTTTTTCCTTTTTTTTATAACTTACATGTATGTGGCCCAGCATTGACATCTGCTATTTGGAAGACTGCCGACCACCATTTCCAACACGTTACGTCACATATAATTGGGGGCCTGTCCTAGGAGCTTCACTCAGGTATTGGTAATTGTGGTAAGCGTACTTGGCTTTCATTCCCTTGCTTTCAATATTTACACTAATCATTTTATTATTTGGTGCTGTGTATATTGTGCATTACGGGAGTAGCATATGGTGAGTGTGAGACAACTTTGGATTACGTGGTGACTGTAGGCCGCAGTCATACTCTTAATTGGTCGTCTCCCCCTTCCGTGTTATTACCCGTGTTTAACATCTTTTGTCCCTCAGATATTTCTCACATTTTTGACAGATTATCACATAGGTACCCTGGTACTGTGGTATGTCTCCGGGTCCATAGCACCTAATTTCTGCAATCCGACTCTAGGAGGAAAAAGAGGGCCAAAGATCCTCTAGCACGGACTATTATTGGCGAGTTGGGACCTCGCCGATAGTTCTCGTCACCAGTTGACACTCGCACCCCTACTCGTTGGTCAGAATTGATGGTATTTACTCAAGGTAGGGAATTAGCTTTCTTTCTTTTGAGCACGAAGTTCGCTAATTCTGTAAATACCATATTCAATTTCAGTGGGTACCTTGCTTATGTTCTATAGTGACTCTGCAAGGTATGACTACATTTTGGACTACCTCATTTCCTTAGGAACCATTTAGTGTTTCACTTGTCTTTTGAAACTCAGTTTCAACTAATTAATAGGATTTTCTTGCCTTTATCCTCCCACAGAGAGCACCAGGTACAAGATTTCCTGCGACCTTAAGCATTTACCATCTTGAATTAACTTTAATTATTAATAATTCCACAGGATAGGTATCAGTTGCCACGTTTCCTGTTTCTGACATTCACCATATTCTCACAGTATATTCGTGTCTCATTTGTTTACCATGTTTCGTATCCAAACTTTCAAGGCAGATCCAGAAGGTGAAATAGAGAAATTGCGTCATGCTAAGAGGGTCGAATTGAGAACTCTTGCACATGAGTATCAATTAGAAGTTCCCCCTGACGCCAACAAGTATGCCATACATAATATAATTTTAGATTATCTTGCGGATGAAGGTATTATAGATTCTAATACTCACGAACAGCATACCATTTCAGAGAAGCATGATTTGACAGCAATAAAGCTCAAGCTAGAACTTGCTAAGATCGAGCGGGAGCAACAACAGGAACCAGCTACAATTAGAGAGCGTGAAGCTGCCATCAGAAAGGAAGAGCAAGAACGCGAGCTCCAGTTCAAGAAAGAAGAAATCCGCCTCAAAGAGCGAGAGGCCGCACTGAAGAAAGAAGAAAGTGAAAGAGAGGCCGCACTGAAGAAAGAAGAAAGTGAATGTGAGTTGGCCTTATACAAGGATCGACTCGAGATACAACGTGAACACGACAAACGGCAGGCGGAAACAGTTCTAGAATGTCGTGACCGAGAACTCACGAGGGACGCTGCACACCAAGCTCAACTCCAGCAAGCTGCAGCTAATCTTCCTCCCAGTTTCAATGTCTCCCATGCAAGTAAGTTAATGCCCCCGTTCATAGAAACGGAGGTTGATGTGTTCTTCACTACTTTTGAGACCCTTGCTAATCAACTTAGTTGGCCTGACGACCAATGGGCTACCCTTCTCCGAGTACATTTAACAGGTAGAGCAGCCGTCACACTCAGCACTTTGGCATCAGAAAACGACTACACCACCTTGAAGCAAGCTGTGTTGGACGCCTACCTTCTCTCCACCGAAAGCTATCGACGAAAGTTCCGTGACTACGTCAAGGCAAGTACCTCCACCTTCTTAGAATTTGCTAACACCAAACGGAGATATTTCATGAAATGGCTGGAGGCAGCACATGTCTCTACTTTTCCAGAGCTTGTCAACCTCATACTGATTGAAGAATTTTTGAGACGTGTACCTCCTCCTGTCCGCCTATACTTAGCAGACAAAGAAGAGACCGATTTGGTGAAGTGCGCGAAGTCAGCTGACACTTACAGCCTCATCCACCGGCTGACACCAGAACCTACCAGTAAGAAGTCTTGGTACAGTTACGAGAAAGCGAGCCCAGATCAAGGTACCTCTCAACTGTACTGCAGGTATTGTCGACTCTATGGACATACCATAGAAAAATGTGGTAAGTCCCAATCTAAAGGTAACCTAGAACCTCCTAAGCCCAAACCTACTCACTCTAAGTCCGGTAAGCCTGTAATGAATGTTGGTGTTCATGCTAATGATCTCTCTCTCTTTTGCAAGCATCTATATCCAGGAACTATCACTACCCACGGTTCAGATTCAGACGGACGTTTTGGACTTAAGATCCTGCGGGACACAGCGGCTCTACAATCCGCGCATAGATTGCGCATATATTCCCAGCACCATTTATCTTTGTATTTCTGTTAACGTAACCATTTCCCCCCTTTTCAGTTTGTTATATATTTTTACGTGTTTTACTTTTACATTATTTTAAATGCCAAGGAATTGTCTTTATTTTTATTTTGTTTTCTAGATTAAGTAAAGTGCATTTTTTTAAATTTGTGTTTTCGTGTATCTTACCTTACCTTACCACAGATTATCAGACAAGCAGTCACTCTTTTTTTTCCTTTTTTTTTATAACTTACATGTATGTGGCCCAGCATTGACATCTGCTATTTGGAAGACTGCCGACCACCATTTCCAACACGTTACCTTCACAATATAAAACAAAAATAAAGGGGTGGTAGAAGAAAATATGAAAGTGCTCAGTGAAAATCAGAAAGGTCTTCTCGGAGTACTCTTTATTTTCTTCTTTGAGGCTGTGGGTCCCTACAATTGCACCAGAGGCTGTATCCCTATTATATATATATATATATATATATATATATATATATATATATATATATATATATATATATATATATATATATATATATATATTTATATTTATATATATAGTGGTATATATTAGCTTTATATATATATATATATATATATATATATATATATATATATATATATATATATATATATATATATAGTCGTACCTAGTAGCCAGAATGCTCTTCTCAGCCTACTATGCAAGGCCCAATTTGCCTAATAAGCCAAGTTTTCATGAATTAATTGTTTTTCGACTACCCAACCTACCTAACCTAACCTAACTTTTTCGGCTACCTAACCTAACCTAACCTATAAAGATAGGTTAGGTTAGGTTAGGTAGAATTGGTTAGGTTCGGTCATATAACTACGTTAATTTTAACTCCAATACAAAAAAAATACCTCATACATACTGAAATGGGTAGCTTTATCATTTCATAAGAAAAAAATTTGAGAAAATATATTAATTCATGAAAACTTGGCTTATTAGGCAAATCAGGCCTTGCATAGTAGGCTGAGAAGTGCGTTCTGGCTACTAGGTACGACATATATATATATATATATATATATATATATATATATATATATATATATATATATATATATATATATATATATATATATTCATACCATTTAGATTCATACCATATATGTTTTAGTAAGCCTAATCTATCTTTACTGAATATAATCTATAGTTTATAATTTCAGTCTTTCAGTTTATAATTATATATATATATAATATATATATATATATATATATATATATATATATATATATATATATATATATATACTGAAAACTCACACCCCAGAAGTGACTCGAACCCATACTCCCAGGAGCAAAGCAACTGGTAACTACAGGGCGCCTTAATCCGCTTGACCATCACGACCGGACATTCTGGGGTGTGAGTTTTCAGTTGTATCTAGTCCTGGGGACCATTCAGGCTTGTTTGCATATATATATATATATATATATATTGTTACGGTGCCCTCTCCTATCTCTTTCGTTGCCTGCTATAAGAGTCATATCGACTCTCCCTGCAGGGAGAAACTTACGTTATAAGTCTGTAGGTAAGGGGAAAGAGGCGCCCGGATATAAATGAAAGAGTATCCCCTACTGCAGATATGTCCTTTTAGAATGGACGCCAAGCCGTGTGCGGATTGGGTGACTCGGGTCACAGGCGACCAATCAGAGCCCGCCGTGACGTCACCGAGTACCCGGGCGGCGCCATGGTCAGATTGGACCTGACAGCGAAGGGGAAAGGACGCTCCTCTGTCAGCTCTCAAGGATTAGAGGTTAAACAGGCCTTTCTCAGTGGATTAGAGCTAGCCATCGCAGCCCACCTGATATATAGGAGACCCCGCGCTTCTGGGAAGCAAAAGGAACCAAGTTGATTGAGCAGAGAAGTGCCAAACTTGGGAAAGATTCGGTGACGACGCTGGGCGGCGACGCTGAATGTGAGGGCCTGGAAGAGGTGTGGCGGGCAGGCATAGCTGTGACCGGGTCACATCCACTGAGGTTGTTAGAGGGACGACACCGTTCCTAGGGCGAGGAGCAACGCCTCGTGGAAGGAACGTGTGGGTGAATATGATGATAAGCTCAGCGCCCATCGATGGACCAGGATTGGGATAGCTGAACCCCAGGGATTGGAACGGCGAAGACGCGAGGCTTCACGACACCTGAGGACCTGTGGGAACGTTCCTGGATCACCGAGGATCGACCCAGGAAGCATAGGACCCTCACACCATCGAGGGACAGGCGTCGTGAGCCAAGGATTGTTAAGGTAGATCATTTTCCCTCCCATTACCCCTTTATGAGAGTATGCTAGATAGGCCACTATATTTACTTATATATGTGGAAATAGGATATTAAGGCTTTAGTAGCAGAATAGGCTGCAGGGCAGCTTATGTCCAGGACTGTCAGAGAGGACAGTGTGTGTGGATGGCAGGACAGTGAAGAAGAGGAGCCGACGTGGTGAAGAGGCCCTTCTGTGAGAGAGTGTGTGACTCCTGTCTATCTGCCCAGTTGAAGGAGCCTGGAGAACGTGAGAGAAGAGTTGCTGACAATCTCAAGAGTTATTATTATTATTTTATCATTCTCTTATATCACTTATATGTGTGATCATGTATTCTATCAGTAAATTCACACATTTTATTATTGTGTTTGAGTGTGCCTCCATTATTATTATTATTATATTTCTCTATTGAGCATACACGAGGGTTATCATAGTACCATTTAGGGGACATCACGTTCCCTATAGAATTTCTCATTGTCTTGGGAGTAGCAACACACTGGCAACAAACAATATAATAATACACCCACTGAACTGCATTGCTGGGGTGCAGATATAATAACCCAGCTGGCGACCTTGTTGAGGAAAAGATAGAGAAGACAGGCGGGAAAGGAGTTCCTGCAACCTCTTTGTCCGGCAGGCAAGACTCAGGGAGGTCATTGTTACAAAGTAAGCCCGAGTCTTCCTTCACTCCTCCACGGGTCTAGGCCGGAATTGCTGATAGCAGTTTCCCCGTGGTTGACTGAAGGGCTTCCAGGGTGAGTCAGTGGCACCCCTTCAGTGGTGGAAGCAAAGACCTGCTGAGGTGGGCATTGCTGGTCCTCTCCTGTGGGACCAAGGAGACTCCGGTGAATCCCGGGAGTCGGAGGGGCTGAGTATTCGGCCTTTCGAGCCCCTAGCAGCCGAGTGCTAGCAGAGCCCCGGCCCACCCCCCGTGACAATATATATATATATATATATATATATATATATATTTTATATATATATATATATATAATATATATATATATATATATATATATATATATATATATATATATATATATATATATATATATTCATACCATTTAGATTCATACCATATATGTTTTAGTAAGCCTAATCTATCTTTACTGAATATAATCTATAGTTTATAATTTCAGTCCTTGCACTGAATTTTCCTCGGACATTAAACTAATCACCTGACATCCCACAATATCTCCTATATTCCCGGCAATATCCTGTACTACTTTTTTGCTGTATGTATTTGTATAAAAATTTTCTTAGTGTAATAATTTCACACCTGCATACAATGCCATCTTACATATATTTTGCATTTTATCCCCAACTTTACCCCAACTGGAGATACATATATATTTTTTTATTCCAATAATATAGTATTTGCTTGAAATTAACAGCCTGGTCAATCAGGCTGTTGGATGCAACTCCTCTCAGATTTGTTATATGAGTTACAGCCTGGTTGATCACATCCAAAATTAATGTTATTTCCAGATGCAGTCCTAAAATTTTTAACATTGCTATCACAAGTGTTAATGTAGATTATTTCATAATTTAAATAATATATTTAATTACTTTAGTACATTTGTACAACAATTTAACTTATAATTTTTGCAGCATAGGTGATTTGAATATAAGTGTTTTATTAGAAATTATGTCCTTCAGGTCTTCAGGGAAAATTCCTGAGGAGATGCACAAACTGCACACAATGTGTCCATGTCCGAAGCAATGTTTGCAAGTTCTGCCAGTGTGACTTTCGAAACAGTAGAGAATTAATGAAGAAGAGGAAGCCCATTTTCTACTTCAAGTCAAGAAGTCTTTAGAACAAAACACAGCAAGCTGGGTTCTACGAAGGATTGAAAATCAGGTATTGAAGTTTGTCTACATCTGTTGTATTCATTTGTATTCTTCTTATGCTGAACTTGTCTGATAAGGTATAGAATCAACATGAATAATACTGTACAGTACTTAATACTATTTGTTTATTTATTTATATACAAGATAGCACACTGGGATTATGAGAGTACATAGCATTGATGTTTTTACATTCTTGCAAAGCCACTAGCACACATAGCGTTTTGGGCAGGTCCTTAATCTAACAGATAATTTTAAGTAGGCAATTTAAAGCAAAATTGGAAAAATAGGCTGTACATTGTATGAAAGTTTTACAAAGACTACTATGTACATTAAAGTAAAATTTGAGGGTTATCAACATATACATTGTAGCATAATTTGAGGAATATTTCAAGGTATAATATAGTAAGATATGCATTCAATATAACAATCATGATATAAGGTGATAGCAATGATTACAATGGAAAAGTTACATGGTTTAGGCACATATATTCTGGCATTGGGTTTCATAAGATACAGTGCGAGTTTAATGCACTAGTTAGGAAACTATGAAGATAAAATTAGGTACTTTTTGGTTTTAGTTTTTAAAATGGCAAAAGTTTATAACATTTATAACAAACCAATGTGTCGATTTTTCGACACATTGGTTTGCACATACATTGCACATATATTCTGGCATTGGGTTTCATAAGATACAGTGCGAGTTTAATGCACTAGTTAGGAAACTATGAAGATAAAATTAGGTACTTTTTGGTTTTAGTTTTTAAAATGGCAAAAGTTTATAACATTTATAACAAACCAATGTGTCGATTTTTCAAGATTCTTTGCTGAAACATGGTGAATGATTTCCTCCCTTAAGATTCTCTCCATGGCCTTGCAGATGTGTTAGGGGAATATGGGGTATATATATATATATATATATATATATATATATATATATATATATATATATATATATATATATATATATATATATATATATATATATAGGGGGGTACCACCTCTGGTGCAATTATAGGGACCCACAGCCTCAGAGAAGGGAACACAGAGCATTCAGGGAAAAACTTGCCATTTAACTCTGAATACATGAGGGTGTTCGCTTCTCCTACCACCCCCCTTTTTTATGGTGTACACTTTATTAAGCAAGGTTATACCGTTACTTATCTGATTGTATACAAAAGATGAGCATTAAGAGGACACAAAAATAGTTCGCTTCCTAGAGGCTGTAGATTTCCTCGAACTCCTCCGACGTTGGGCAGGAACCGAGGATGCAGCGAGCATTCCCCCTCTGGATCGCGACACTGAGGCGCTAAAAGAGAAAACTTGCCGCTCTAGGGTCTCTTGTGGTGTCAATGAGCTTGGAACCAAGATCCTTTAGAAACCTTCTTGCACTCTCTCCCCATGGGCCTAGGGTCTCAGACCCTATTGGAACGAAGTTGTACCGATGATCTAATTGCCTATACTTGGCTGACTTGTCTCTTTCTCTGTGTGTCGCCGCGGCTCCTGCTGTGCCGGCAGAGAGGTTGATGTATGTGACTGCCAGGGTGGATACGCAAGTATAGTCCCATGCCAACTGTCTGCCACCCTTCCACGGACGCAGTGTGATTCCGTCTGGTCGGCCGGCAAAGCTAACAGAGTCACGGTTCAGAAGGTTGCGGGGCTCTCTCTTCGCTGGACACTGGGCAGAGGCAAGGCTTCTTTTAATGATGTCGTTTACTTCGTCGTGTCTAGTGTGCCAACCACCAGATTTTCCACAGTGCAGGCCATGCAATCCATATTCGTCAGCATCTGCCTCGCCGCAAATACACCTATGAACAGTGTGGATAGGGGCAGCAAGACGGAGAGCGACTGCAATACGGAGCTCCTGCGGATCAAGACGTGTGCCTGTCGCAGACATAGGGACTGCCAAAAGGAAGTCCCCTGCATGGGGAGCCTGCACAGCTGTGAGGCGTGCACGGTCACTGGGGGTTGTTGCTGCCTCCAGCAAAGCTGTGGCTTCTTTGTCTGCAATGGGGCTGTCCCAACTGGATTGTTTCTTGGCTTTCGGCATGGCTGGTCTGAGTGCTGGGTCTGCCATGGCACCCCATTTCGTGTCGCATTCCGTGTAGTGGGGGTCCTGTATCCCCGCTACATCACTGAGGGTGTCAGGTAGAATTTCCTTAACCAGGTCATCTGATGCTGAGGAGGAAGACAGGAAGGCTGGGACAGCAATTGGGTGGCGGTGCGGACACCCAAGCCACCGAGCCTAACAGGAAGAGTGGCTTGTTTCCACTGGCACTCGTTGAGGGAGAGATTAACAACTTTTCCAGCATGGTCTTCAGTAAGAGGTCATACTCTTCAAGCTTTCGGTTGTCGTAAGATGGGGCGCACCTCAGAAAGTAGGTTAGCCTCGGAAGGGATAGGCATTTGGTGAGGAGATAAAAAGCATCGTGGGCATCGATGTCACCTATTCTGTCTTCCATCCTCCTAAGGTCTGCGATTTTCTTGTCAAGGATCTCCTCAATGGCATTAGACCCGAGGGGGGCTCCAAGGAGGGTGCTGTTCTCGGCCCTAATGACATGGGCTCCAGGCAAGGCAGACCTTATTCTAGCTACGATGTCTGGGTTGGAGGAGACTACTTCACACTTGGAAGGGTTCAGGACAAGACCCAGGCTTACTTCTTGCTCCCTTATTTTCCTGATGTCTGCCAAGAGGTCGTCTACGGTGCCAGCTATAGTGCCATCATCCAAAAACCAGATGTTGAACTCGCTGGACAAGCTTTCGGTGATTTCTTTTAAGACTAAGCAGAAAAGAAGGGGAGCAAGAGGATCACCTTGCTGAACGCCTTCACATGATCTGATTTCATGTTCACCAAAGAGCAGTTTTGACTCACCACTGTAGCACGATAGTATGAACGGGTAGAGGGCCGGAAATGGCGATGTACGGCACAAAGTACTGCATCTCTTCTGACCATGTTGAAGGCATTCTTAAAATCCAGTTTGAGCAGGGCCTTTTCATCAGAAATGTTGGTGATGTATGCTCGTGCTGCATGGGCAGCCGCTTCACAGCCTTGGGGGATTCCAAATCCTAGCTGGATTGGTTTCAGTAATTCAGCCGCTTGCTGGCTGACAACCCTCGTAGCAGCCTTGGCAATCAGGCGTCGGAGAGTGTTGCCAACAGCTATTGGCCTGATTCCATCGTCCTTCTTTTTGAGAGCACAGAGGGAGGCACCGAAAAAGAGAGGCCTGATGACCTCAGGTATATCACCAGCCAGGCACATGTTAACGAACCTTGTTAGTTCCATAAGAAGATCTTGTGCAACATCACCAACCGCAGGATTTAACATTTGCTTGATGTGTTGAGGTTTTAACCCTGTAAAGCCTCCTGCTGACCCAGGTGGAATATTATATATATATATATATATATATATATATATATATATATATATATATATATATATATATATATATATATAATATATATATAAATAGGTATATATATAAAATTGGGTGACATTTGCATATTTCTGATCTTGGTACATACTTTGGTCGAGAGACTTCCCTAACACACCTTTGCTACACTCATCCCATCCATACCAATCGCCTTGCTCTTACCTTCCTCTAAGAATTTGCTCCACATCGCCTCTCTTTTGCCTTAATGCTCGTGCCTCCCCTGCTCCCTTACGGGCTCACCATAGCCAGTACTACTTGAGCTTTTTGTTTTGAGTAGCTGAATCTAAAACAACAACAATCTTGCTCCCCTCTCAATCAATTTTATAATGGTCCAGGATGGACCAAAACATGGTCATCTCCTCATTTTCTGGTGTGTGGTTTATTCTTCATAAGAATAAAGGTAACTTCATAAGGCTGCTTATGGGCCTATACGAGGCAGATTCTATTTATAACCACCCAATCCCACTCGTATACATTTCCAACCCATGCTGGAACAACTCAGGGACCCCACCTCCGCCACGTTACGCGGTATTCATATCTTCAGCCACGTTATTGTGACTCAGAATCTGCATCTAATAATTACCTAGGTGTTATTACAGGATGGGAGCTACACTCGTGGTGTCCGTCTTCCCAGCACTCTTTGTCATATAATGCTTTGAAATTACAGGTCTTGACAGTTTTAGCCTCCACCACTTTCTCCCCTAACATGTTCCAACCATCTTCCATCTCTTATTTGCCAAAGTGAATGATCTTATATTTCTTCAGCAGCTTGTTTAGTTGCTTTCAATAAATAACCACTTGTTCTTGAAGTTCTAGGTCTCAGGAATTCGTTCATATCAATTTTATCGGTTCCAGATACTATTTTTACGTAATGATCATATTGCCTCTTTTTATTCCATCATCTAGTTTTGGCATATATATAATGCCTCTAACTTCTCCTCGTAGCTCTTGATCTTCAGTTCTGGGAAATATTAGTGGCATGTCTTTGTATCATTTCAAGCTTGTACATGTACTTCTTAAGATATGGGCACCATACAACTGCTGCATATTCTTGCTTTGGTTTAAAAAAATCATGAACAATTTATTTAGTATTTTTCCATGAATGTATTTAAAAGCAATTCTAAAGTTCGAAAGTGTAGCACAACCTCCTGGCACAATGAGCTTTATGTGGTCCTCACGTGACAGTTTTCTATCTAGAACCACCTACATGTTTTCTTTATCAGAATCTTTATACAATTTTCACATAATTTATAGGTTGTATGGGGGTTTATGTTCCCCTATTCCACATTCCATAACATGGCATTTATTCACATTAAATTCCATTAGCCAAGTGGTGCTCCATATGCTTATTTTGTCTTCCCTATTATCTAACCATCATCATCAAACATGTTCATATAATTATGTATTCTATCTGTTAGACAGTTTATCTAGACAATGAACATTATCGGTGCCAGAACTAAACCCTGTGGACTCCACTCGTGACATTTCTCCAGTCCGATACATTGCCTCTGATTACTGCCCTCATTTTTCTATCAGTTTGAAATTTTTAATCCATGTTAGAAGCTAGATTACCTGTACCCCTCCAATATGTTCCAGTTTCCAGAACAAACTCTATGTGGAATTCTGTTGAATACCTTTTTTAGGTCCAGATAGATGCAATCAAACCAACCATCTCATTCCTATAAAATTTCTGAGGCTCAATCATAGTAACTGATTAAATTTGTTACACAGAACCTTCCATTTCGAAAACCATGTTGACTGTCTGATATTATAAAGTTTTTCTCCCGGTGTTCTACAAGTTTAGTTTTACTTGTTTTTTCCAATATTTTACTGTTACACTTGGCCAACTGCTTTGTTCTTAATTAGTTCATTGAGCAATTTTTAACTGTGTGTACGTACATGCAGTATTTTTATAAATCTTTATTTTTTCCAGCACGCACAAGGAAGCTTGGTGCAGAAACTTACATTAGGATCAGAAGGAGCTAGCCATAATGCCCTGGAAAAATATCATGACGAGCTACAAGTGCAACAGGTGCAAGAAGTGCAACAAGTAAAAAAAATTCTGCAGGTGCAACAATTGCTAACATTAGCAATCATTCAGTAGCAGCAAGAACTACATGTAGTAAATTTGAACCACATAAGACCCACAGGGAACTACACCACTAAAACAGTAACCGTTTAGTAACAACGGAATGGGAATTTTAAAATACTGAGGAAAACAGGTAAAAAAGGACAAACAATAGAAATGGTTCCTTAACACTTTTATTTGGTAGTTTATAGGTATTTTACTTATAATACTTTATATTATGTCTACAGTTTATAAATTTAGTTCATAGTTAATTTACTTGTAAACTTCCTTATCTTACATGAAGGATATTTACTGTTTTT
>WNGS01070181.1:0-14693 GCA_020271785.1 Procambarus virginalis | reverse complement strand
CCACCAGCAACAGACCCACCACCAGCAACAGACCCACCACCAGCAAGAGACCCACCACCAGCAACAGACCCCACCACCAGCAAGAGACCCACCACCAGCAAGAGACCCACCACCAGCAAGAGACCCACCACCAGCAAGAGACCCACCACCAGCAAGAGACCCACTACTTGCAAGAGACCCACCACCAGCAACAGACCCACCACCAGCAACAGACCCACCACCAGCAACAGACCCACCACCAGCAACAGACCCACCACCAACAAGAGACCCACCACCAGCAAGAGACCCACCACCAGCAAGAGACCCACCACCAGCAACAGACCCACCACCAGCAACAGACCCACCACCTGCAAGAGACCCACCATGTGACTTCCAACCGTTCACAGTACTGAAGCATTGAACCCTTGACGCAGATAGTGCCATACAACACCCTCCAATAATGACCAACAAGCACACATCCACAATGAAAATTTAATCTCTCAACACATTGACAATTTGAATTCTCTTTTTTTTACTAAGAATTGGAAATCCTCAGAGAAACCTTTGAAGAGAAAGGCAATTTTATCGTGTTTAATGAATCATGAAATTACTTCAACAGAAATATTGGGGAAGTGAAGATGAAACATTTTGAGAGAGTTTTGAGATCCGCAGATGAAAGTTACAGACTTCTGAGGGACGAGGAATGTTTGGTGGATGGGTTGGCTCCAGGGGACCCAGTGTCATCATCCAGGCACCCAGTGTCATCATCCAGGCACCAGGTGTCATCATCCAGGCACCGGGTGTTATCATCCAGGCACCCAGTGTCATCATCCAGGCACCCAGTGTCATCATCCAGGCACCAGGTGTCATCATCCAGGCACCGGTGTTATCATCCAGGCACCCAGTGTCATCATCCAGGCACCCGGTGTCATCATCCAGGCACCCGGTGTCATCATCCAGGCACCCGGTGTCATCATCCAGGCACCCGGTGTCATCATCCAGGCACCCGGTGTCATCATCCAGGCACCCGGTGTCATCATCCAGGCACCCGGTGTCATCATCCAGGCACCCGGTGTCATCATCCAGGCACCCGGTGTCATCATCCAGGCACCCGTGTCATCATCCAGGCACCCGGTGTCATCATCCAGGCACCCGGTGTCATCATCCAGGCACCCGGTGTCATCATCCAGGCACCCGGTGTCATCATCCAGGCACCCGGTGTCATCATCCAGGCACCCGGTGTCATCATCCAGGCACCCGGTGTCATCATCCAGGCACCCGGTGTCATCATCCAGGCACCCGGTGTCATCATCCAGGCACCCGGTGTCATCATCCAGGCACCCGTGTCATCATCCAGGCACCGGTGTCATCATCCAGGCACCGGGTGTCATCATCCAGGCACCGGGTGTCATCATCCAGGCACCGGGTGTCATCATCCAGGCACCGGGTGTCATCATCCAGGCACCGGGTGTCATCATCCAGGCACCGGTGTCATCATCCAGGCACCGGGTGTCATCATCCAGGCACCGGGTGTCATCATCCAGGCACCGGTGTCATCATCCAGGCACCGGGTGTCATCATCCAGGCACCGGGTGTCATCATCCAGGCACCGGGTGTCATCATCCAGGCACCGGTGTCATCATCCAGGCACCGGGTGTCATCATCCAGGCACCGGGTGTCATCATCCAGGCACCGGGTGTCATCATCCAGGCACCCAGTGTCATCATCCAGGCACCCAGTGTCATCATCCAGGCACCCAGTGTCATCATTCAGGCACCAGGTGTCATCATCCAGGCCCCAGTGTCATCATCCAGGCACCCAGTGTCATCATTCAGGCACCAGGTGTCATCATCCAGGCCCCCAGTGTCATCATCCAGGCACCGGGTGTCATCATCCAGGCACCGGTGTCATCATCCAGGCACCGGTGTCATCATCCAGGCACCCAGTGTCATCATCCAGGCACCAGGTGTCATCATCCAGGCACCCAATGTCATCATCCAGGCACCGGGTGTTATCATCCAGGCACCGGGTGTCATCATCCAGGCACCCAGTGTCATCATCCAGGCACCCAGTGTCATCCAGGCACCCAGTGTCATCATCCAGGCACCCTGTCTCACCATCCAGGCACCCAGTGTCATCATCCAGGCACCCAGTGTCATCATCCAGGCACCCAGTGTCATCATCCAGGCACCCAGTGTCATCATTCAGGCACCGGGTGTCATCATCCAGGCCCCCGGTGTCATCATCCAGGCACCCAGTGTCATCATCCAGGCACCCAGTGTCATCCAGGCACCCAGTGTCATCATCCAGGCACCCAGTGTCATCCAGGCACCCAGTGTCATCATCCAGGCACCCAGTGTCATCATCCAGGCACCCTGTCTCACCATCCAGGCACCCAGTGTCATCATCCAGGCACCCAGTGTCATCATCCAGGCACCCAGTGTCATCATCCAGGCACCCAGTGTCATCATTCAGGCACCGGGTGTCATCATCCAGGCCCCCGGTGTCATCATCCAGGCACCCAGTGTCATCATCCAGGCACGCAGTGTCATCCAGGCACCCAGTGTCATCATCCAGGCACCCAGTGTCATCATCCAGGCACCCTGTCTCACCATCCAGGCACCCAGTGTCATCATCCAGGCACCCAGTGTCATCATCCAGGCACCCAGTGTCATCATCCAGGCACCCAGCGTCATCATTCAGGCACCAGGTGTCATCATCCAGGCCCCCGGTGTCATCATCCAGGCACCCAGTGTCATCATCCAGGCACCCAGTGTCATCATCCAGGCACCCAGTGTCATCATCCAGGCACCCAGTGTCATCATCCAGGCACCCAGTGTCATCATCATCAGGCACCCAATGTCATTATCCAGGCACCAGGTGTCATCATCCAGGCACCAGGTGTCATCATCCAGGCACCAGGTGTCATCATCCAGGCACCAGGTGTCATCATCCAGGCACCAGGTGTCATCATCCAGGCACCCAGTGTCATCATCCAGGCACCCAGTGTCATCATCATCAGGTACCCAGTGTCATCATCATCAGGTACCCAGTGTCATCATCATCAGGTACCCAGTGTCATCATCATCAGGTACCCAGTGTCATCATCATCAGGCACCCAGTGTCATCATCCAGGCACCAGGTGTCATCATCCAGGCACCAGGTGTCATCATCCAGGCACCAGGTGTCATCATCCAGGCACCAGGTGTCATCATTCAGGCACCCAGCGTCATCATCCAGGCACCAGTGTCATCATCATCCAGGCACCAGGTGTCATCATCATCCAGGCACCAGGTGTCATCATCATCCAGGCACCAGGTGTCATCATCCAGGCACCAGGTGTCATCATCCAGGCACCCACTGTCATCATCCAGGCACCAGGTGTCATCATCCAGGCATCCAGTGTTGGAAATTTCCAACACTAACACACTATCATTGTATTATAATACATCATTATTATATACTAATTACAGTAGTTATTAATTTCACTAACGGTAGTATTAACCTAACTTGATATTTCTTTATCTGAGCCTATTGCTAATCTTCTCACGACATCGAGAGGCAGGATTGCGTCAGTTAATATCTATCTAAACATATTTATTACCAATATGTCAGAGAATTGAATGTGGTTCTCTTAAATTATCAGTATTCCGTACAATAATTAACTACGGATAACATAGCTCCCAATAATCCAAAACCGAGAGTTATTATCAAGTAACAGTTTTTCTGTTACGTACGATTGCTATGGGCGAAATAAAATTTCTCTCCATTTCTCGATTAACACCACTTAACGAGAATATGATATTATTTAATTCCCTATAATTGCAACTCGGTTCTCATTAATGCATTACATCAGTAATTACATGGAAAAGAATTATCTGTGATTAGTAACTTCTGTTGTGGATGCGGGAGACGAGTTGAGGGAGGGTGGAGAGACGCTGCTATTATTCGCCTCTAGCTACCACGCCATGAGGACGTGATCATTCTCAGCAATTATTAGCCTTGTGGAGACACCGACAATCGCATCGTGTTTCCCGGGAGAGTCGATTTCCATCAATACTACGTTGGGCCCTTGCATTTAATCGGCCTAGTAGCGTGCAATTGCTCCAGTAGCAATTTATGATTGCTTCGGTGGACAACCAGCAGGTTAAGTGCCATAATATTAGTTATATAATGAGATCTCTTTTTATATCTATGTACTGTGCACTGTCCACCGTTATGCTACGTGACTTCCCCAAACATTAAGTACGTCCAGAAGGAATTAAATTCATTCCTTTTGTGGCATAGTGAGGATATTAGATAGTAGGTGTAAACCATTAGTATATTAGGTTGAAATTTCAGCTTGTGTTGTAAGCGGTGGTGGTGCTCATGTTCCCACGCCATGCTTGCACTCACGTGTTGCAGCAAGTAGCAGACGACGCCACTGCACCTCTACTTCTCCGTTCACTATTACAGCTAGGCAGCTGAAACCTTTTCTATTATTTCTTTAATTCAGCAAAATCTAGATCAGTCAAAGAGATTTAGTTTATTTGATTTGAGATATCTAACTGAATATGTTAGCCTCATAAAAGTCAAATGAGAATAATTACTTGGTTAATCAACATATAATCCTTTTACCATTAATCAGTTTATCTAATGTTTCTTAAAAGTATTTAGTAGAATTACTAATTTTTATTCTAGGAAGAACCAGCCTCGATGAAGCGTACTGGGAGTAGATTACTTCTGGTATTAACCCCCAATTTTGTGAAGGACGGAAAGTTTATTCTCGAACATTAATACATTATACAGCCCATAGAAGTTTAAAGAATAATCTTTAATAGTTTCATATCCATAGGCACTGGTGTTTCAGTCCTTATCATATAACTATCTGTTTCCCTTTTCAGTCAAAATAGGGTGGTCCTTCGATTAATTTAAATTAATCCATTAATTCAATATCAATCAATTAATAGAGAGTAAGCTTTCTTCGCAACACAAAAATATGGTCCTTATCGAACCGGATGTATTACAATCAATACCATAATCATAACTAATTACAGTGTGTAGTAATCTAGGCTAACCACATTTTATTAATTGTGGCTATCGGCAGTGTACCACATAGGTCAACCTAATACACACCAATTTATTTGCTGCTTATACCTCATGTATAAAGTAGCACTAGTGGGACACAGTCAATTACCCACAACACTCAGACCTATACCTCACACTGAGGTAAGAATCTTCAGGTCACCAGGAGCAACAGCTCATAACTTACATTTAATTTACAGCCAGACCATACAGGCAAAACCTGGCAAGAGTGTACACCTGTCAGGTGAGTCTAGGTCACATGTAGTTGACAAGTTGGTCAACACAATCAACCACCATAAAAGGCTGTGGCTAGCAAGCCAAAATTAACTCTACATATTTGTATTTTCACCTGTGTGTGCAAGTGCACATTTATATAAACTATAAAATCTAAAAAAAAGGCACAACAATATATTCACATTATTGCTCCATAAATTAATTTATGCCAACCTTTATTAGGTAGGAATTTAGGCTGTGAGTGTGCCGAGTTTTGCACAAACACAGACTAAATAAATTAGTAGTTTCTTAGGTAGAAATTCTTACAACTAGTTTTGGACTAGTCAGTAGTGCATACACTATTCATTCTTGTGCTGACCCTACCAAGGGTGGGATTCAAACTTTATAGTAACTCTAATTAGAGTATATACATATTAATTATTTTGTGTATTAATTATTTGTGTGTGTGAATTTTGAGTGCTGCTGAATGATCACTATTACATCTAATGGTGATAAAGAAGAGCTAGCCGGAAGAAAGTTAATGGTGACATTCAAGCACTGCTCAAAATCCTTAGCTACTTATTGTTAGGTAGGTACATTTAACCTCGAGTGAGGTAGAGTGTAATTTAGCCAGATTAATTTAGGCTATATTCAATATTACTTGTCAACTAATGAACAAGTACCCAAGCTTCATTAGTAATACTTACTCAAGTCCTATGAAACTTGGACTTAAAGCCAACATGGCTACTCCTGAACAATTAAGGAGAACCTATATTGGCCTTAAAGGTCATTTAACAAGACTAATTAATAAGTCTGATACTTTGTCTAAAGCAACTCCCATTGATTACTATCTACTAGAAACATCATTGAGAGTAGCTAATCTCAAATTTGATCAAGCCAGATCTACAAGCCAGTCTTATCTCAACCTACTGAATGCAACTGAAACTGATCCTGATGAAATAGATCAAATTCTAGCAGATATTTCTTAGTATGAAGATGAGACTCAAGATAAGATTAATGTACTATCCAATATAGTAAAACAATATAAATCCAATGCAAATAATACTATGTCTCAATCCAGTAATCAATTAACTGAGGTTCGTCTGCCTACTTTAGACTTACCTACATTTGCAGGGCTGGATGAAGAAAATTGGGACACATTTTGGACTTCATTTGAAGTTCATATAAATAACAAATCTTCTCTTGACAGAGTTTCTAAATTCTCTTACCTGATTAGTCTTCTCAAAGGGGAGGCTAAAAAGGTCATAAATAACCTAGCTCTCACTGAGAGCAATTATGAGGAAGCTATAAAGCTACTAAAGTTGAACTATTGCAACAAGGAGTTGAGTATAGCTAACCTTTATTACCAGTTGCTGGATCTGAATGCACCAAGTAACCGACCAGACTCACTTCAAAGCTTCAGGCTAGAAGTAGTCTCAAGTGAAGGCCTTAGGCACTAGGCCTGGTTGATGTACCACAGCCTCAGAATGGTCAATAAAGTTACGTTTACAGAGGAAATTACCTCGAAATATTCTAGCAGAAATCTGCTCACACTATAAAACCGAGTTTCTCACTATCAAATATTCGAGGGACTAAGAATAACAGTTAAAAGGTACTGTTAAATAATAACAGTTAAAAGGACTCATGATAAGATTAAACCTGAGTCTAAACAACCTAACCTTGACAACTCAGTCAAACCCAAATCGACTTTGAATAAGTCCAATAAATCCAAACCTAGGACTACTCCATCCACTGGAAAAAGGAGTGGTAGTGTAGGTATTTGTTCTGTATCTCCCTCTGACGCTACAACTGATGTGTCTACTAAAAGGACAAAATCAGCCAGAGAGATAAAGTGTATGTTCTGTGATCAAGAACAAGTCACCTAGAAATGCAATGTTTATCCTAACTTTAATACCAGGATTAAACAGCTACAAGAATTACACAGATGCACCAAGTGCATGGGTTCTCATGATCCCAGTAAATGTGTAGTACATCTACGGTTGTGCAGTAGATGCAACAAAGGTGTGCATCATTATGCCTTATGTAGAAAAACTTCTTCACAATCTGTGACACCTAGGGAGGATTCTATGAATTCTACCACAGTACAATATTGCAAGGTACACCAAGAAATAAATGTACTTGCTACTGAGTCAGGCAATAATACTACTCTGCCTACAGCTTAACTCAAATTAATTGATAGGAAGTCTAGAGTTAACACTAGAGGTGTCTTTGATCAAGGATCACAGAAAACCTTCATCACACAACAATTAGTCGAGCAGTTGAAATTAAAACCTGCCAAAAGTGTGAGACTGAATATTACTGGGCAGTCCGTCTAATTACCACAAATTACCACAAGCTACACAAGCTTCACAAAGCTGCCTGGCAATACGTTAGTAATGAATAAATATGATATATTTACTCATTATAATGTTGGTGCTGAATGTACAACATGAAAAAACAATTTTAATCTGAAAAAGTATCTTTTTATAAAGAAATTAGACGAAAATAAAGAGCTGGTGACGCCAAATTAAGTCGAAGATCCAAGCGTTGGTTAGGTTAGGATAGGATAGGTAAGGTGTGGTTTGGTTAGGTTAGGTTAGGTTAGCCTAACCTAACCTAACATATCATATTTATTCATTACTAACGTATTGCCAGGAAGCTTTGTGAAACTTTGTGAAGCTTGTGGTAGCTTGTGGTAATTAGACGGACCCTTTCTGGGTTCTTGACTAATAGTGGACCTCGTGAATACCAAGTAGTCAGGGTATTAGTGAGACTTGGATCTTCCACTAGTCCAATACAAGCGGTAGTAGTAGATAAACTTCCTTCAGACCTACAGGTCACAGGACTAGCTCGCACTGCGAGATCTCAAACGTAACCTCATGAGGCTAGCAGATCACAAAATAAATTCCGATTGCCTCACAGATGTTGGTATCCTAATAGGCGCTGACTATTATTATAAATTCATAACAAAGATGCACCAGACAACACGGAATGAATTTGTTGTCATCTGCTGGAGGCAAATTGCTTACTGGACCGGTGCTTTTCCAACAAAAAACAGCATTAACCAACAAACTAACAATTCAATAGTGGCGTGACTAGGCTTGGAACAGTCACCCCTACATTTCAGAGAAATATCTGAAGATAATGAATCTGATCCACCTGTACATCGTCTGTGGGATTTAGACACTTTAGGTATTATCCCTGATAAACCAAGCCCTGATGATACGTGGACTTACCAGCAATATCTGGACACAGTTGTCTATAAAGACAAACAATACTGGGTGAGACTGCCGTGGAAGTTGAATCATCCACAACTTCCAGTTAATTATTTCATGGCTGCCTCTCAATTACAGTCTCAATTAATACGGCTGAAGAAACAGCCAGATAAATTGAACATGTATCATCAATTAATTCAACAACAACGATAGTAAATTTATCGAAGTTGTTGATAATGATACAGAAAAACAGGTCACTATTTACCCCATCACGCAGTGGTGAAAGATTCATTGACAATGCCAATACATCGTCTTCAACTGTAGTGCCAAAGTGAAGACAAACAGCGTGTCTTTGAAAGTGTCTCCAAACGGGACCTAGCCTGACACAAAGGCTACCTGATGTATTATTACGATTCCACACTGGTATTTTCGCTTATACTGCTGATATCAGTAAAGCGTTCCTTAGAGTAGGCTTGCAAGAGGAGGATCGTAATTACACCAAATTTCTCTGGATTAAGGACCCGCTGGATCCTGACAATGATGTCATAACCTACCGATTTGCCTCTGCTGTTCGGAGCGACTTCCTCACCGTTTCTACTTCAAGCCACATTAGATACACATTTGAAGAAGTCAAATAGCCCTTATAAAACGGAGATCAGTGACAACTTGTATGTCGATAATTTCCAGGGAACTACTAATGACAAATCCAAATTGGTAGAAATCTACCATGAGGCTAACAGTGAATTGTTAGGAGTCAATATGCCACTACAATCATGGGCCTCAAACAATAAATCATTAAACCAGATAATCGACAAAGAATTTCTGGGTTATCAGGTGCCTAATCAATTAAAGGTTCTGGGTGTGGAATGGAACATAGGTACTGACAAGATGAATGTCAAGTCAGTACAAACCAATAATTCAACCCTTACCATGAGAAAATTACTCTCTTATGTCAGTCAACCATTTGACCCTTTAGGCTTACCTAGTCCTATATATATAAGGGGCAAACTCCTCATGCAGGAATGCTGGCAGAAACATATGGGATGGGATGATACGTTACCAATTGAGTTGCAAGATAAATGGCAAATACTCGCAACGGATTTCAATCAATTAGGTGTTTTGAAATTTCCTCGTAATGCTTCAGGACAAAACTTACCTACAAGTTTGCAAGTCTTTTGTGATGCCTCTGGCAAAGCGTATGGCGCTGCAGCCTATTTAGTCAATAATGCACAATCATTTTTACTCACATCTAAAGCAAGAGTTGCTCCAATCAAGAAGAGAGCTTTACCTCAAATGGAGTTAACTGCATTGCTGGTGGGAGTACGATTGGCTCATTGCCTGACCAAGACACTCAATAATATCAACTTTGGTGAAATCGTAGTGTGGTCAGACAATGAGGCAGTCTTACAATGGGTAAGAAATAATAAAACTCCCTACGTTAGTAATCGTGTTAGGGAAATTCATGAATTATCTGCTGGATATAAATTCAGACATGTCCCCACTAAGGACAATCCTGCAGATTACTTATCAAGAGGTTTTAACATTCAAACAGCTAATCAAATCTTCGATGTGGTTTAATGGACCTTCATGGCTTGTTAGTGGTCAGTGGCCCAAACAGAAACCACAAGTCATAGTGACCAGTATCACTACTCCCAAGAATGACCCAGAACCTCATCGAATCTCAGCTATTAATCCTCACAATTATTCCAACTTGAGTTAGGTATTAAGAGTGACAGCACATGTGTTTATCTTTCTGGCAAAGATAGGAATCAGGCATAAGTTTCCCAATCCTATCCTTTACTGGATCAAACGTGCACAACAAGAGACATATGGAAGTGAATATGAAAATCTTCCAGATAAATTTACCAAGTCTCTAGGTATCTGGTATGATACCAACACTCATAATATATTAAGATGTGGAGGACGTCTGATACATGCAGAAATTGATTTGGATAAAAAGAATCCGATCCCTCTACCACGTCACCACATTATTACAATACTTCTAGTTTTACACCATCATCAATATGGTACTTTGCATGGTGGAGTGTTGGACACACTCACCGACTTGAGACAGAAATATTGGCTTCCCCAAGGTCGTCAAACTGCCAAATCAATCATTAAGTTCTGTGTAATCTGCAAAAGATACGACGCTCGAGTGTGTCCTTACCCAGGACCTTCACCACTCCCTAAGGAGAGAGTAGTCCATATTCGTCCCTTTGAGACCACTGGTGTCGATTACACAGGAGCCTTGCTTCTCACTGGCACTCCAGATAAGATACCAGTGAAAGCTTATATTTACCTTTTCACGTGTGCAACCACACGAGGCTACATCTAGAAGTGACTTCTGACATGAGTGCCGAAGCCTTCATCCAAGCTTTTCGTAGATTTGCAGCTCGCAGATCCTGTCCCAAACTAATGATATCTGATAATGGATCAAATTTTGTGGCAGGAAAAGCCTGCCTATGAGAGATATGGAATCATCCAGAAGTGCAGTCTGTCATGCAGAGACGACAATGCCAATGGAAATTTATTGCTCACAGAGCCCCCTGGCAAGGTGGGTTCTACGAACCTATGATAGATACTGTCAAGTAAGTAATTATCAAAAGAAGGCACCAAACCGGGAAGGCTATGTAGCACCATCAAATGTGCGGAATAATCAGAGGGCGCTAAATATCACCAAGGATGCAAATACAAGAACAAAAACGCATAAGGCAAACGATATCAAAAGTATCAGAGTCGCCAAGAATTCTATTGAGGGACAAGTGACGCGAGGGGCGGTCGGAAAGCAAGACATACGCTCGTCCTGGAAGTCAGGACATTCAAGAAGGACATGCACGACCGTAAGAGGGACAATGCAATTAGGACAATAAGGAGCAGGGCGGCGCTCCATCAAGTGACCATGGGTTAAACGAGTATGGCCAATACGCAACCTCGTCAGAGCAGTTTCCCATCGCCGGTTACGGTGGTAGGAGGATGGCCACGAGGAAACACAACATTTAAGAGTACGGAGTTTGTTGCCAGTAACAGACGACCAAGAAGCCTGCCAACGGGCAAGGATGGAGGAATGGATAACCGGGTAAAAGTCGGAATAAGGAATACCTTTACGAGAGATGGGACGAGCGGACAGCTTCCTTGGCGGCAGCATCTGCACGCTCATTTAAAGACACACCAATGTGGCTGGGAACCCAACAAAACTCAACCGACTTAATTAAACTTGCTGTGAACAAGAAACAGCCAATGCTGGATCTCGACAACTACTGGATGAACCGGATTAAAGGACTCGAGAGCCATGAGGGCACTACGAGAGTCAACAACAACCACAAAAGAAGACTGACAATGAGAAAGCAGGAGACGAAGAGCATAGAAAATAGCATAAAGCTCCGCCGTAAAGATGCTAGTCTCCGGAGGTAAGTGACACATATAAGTGCGATCAGGAAAAACAACAGAGTAGCCAACACCGTCCGCAGACTTAGACCCATCGGTGAAGACAGAAACGGAGCGGGAGAAGAAAAGTGCTCAAGGAAAAGGCGTTTTAGAACCGTAGGAGGGGTAAAAGCTTTAGTGACTCGGGTCAAGGACGCACAAAACTGCGGAAGGGGGACTCTCCACGGGGGCAAAGAAGGAACAACACGAGGAGAAACATTAGAAACACGAACGGAAAGAGAATCCTGTAAGCGAGATAACCGGACAGAAAGAGGGAGGTGGTGAAGAGGAACAGGAACCGCAGGAGGGGTAAAAGTTAAAGCACGACAGAGGCGAGAGGAAGGATGTTGCAAGGACCGCGCAAGATAGCGAAGACAGTAGCGATCACGGCGGTCCTGGAGAGATAGGAAGCCAGTGTCAACATACAAGCTAAGGACGGGAGTCGAACGAAAGGCACCAGAACTGAGGCGCAGCCCAGTATGGTGCAAAGCATCAAGACGGCGAAGAGCAGAAGGAGAAGTAGAAGAGTAAGCAGGGCAACCATAATCGAGCTTAGACAGGACGAGAGAGGAATGCAAAGCAAGGAGAGTGCGCCTATCCGCTCCCCAAGAAGTATGGGACAATACTCGAAGGAGGGTAAGGGCCTTAGAGCACTCAACACGGAGGTAAGAGATATGGGGAGACCAAGACAAACGAGTGTCAAGGAATAACCCCAAAAGCTTCGCGGAATCTTTGTACTCAAGGGGATGACCATAAAGTGACAAAGAGGGACGAAGAACGACCCGTTTCCGAGTAAAAGACATGGCACAAGTCTTAGAAGCAGAGAACTTGAAGTGGCCCAAGACGACACGGCATCAATCGCAAGTTGAAGCCGGCGCTGAAGGAGAGGTGAATCATCACCCTGACAGCAAAGGGTAAGATCATCGACATAGAGAGCGGAGAAGACACCTGAAGGAAGAGAGGAAAGAAGACCATTGAGGGCAACCAGAAAAAGAGTAGTGCTCAGAACACTACCCTGGGGCACACCTTCGTATTGCTGAAAAGAGGCAGAGAGAGCGGTACCAAGGCGCACCCGAAAGGAACGACGAGAGAGGAAGCTGCGGAGAAAGAGAGGAAGATGACCACGAAGGCCAAAAGAATGAAGCTGGGATAGAATATGATAACGCCAAGTGGTGTCGTAAGCCTTTTCCAGGTCAAAAAGGACGGCAACAACGGAGGTCCTCGCAGCAAAAGCAGTACGAATATAGACCTCCAAGTTCACCAGGACATCTGTCGTGCTGCGGCACTTGCGGAAACCAAATTGAGAAGGGGAGAGGAGGTGATGGTGTTCCAGGAACCACATCAGACGAACGTTAACCATACGTTCAAAGAGTTTGCAGACACAACTTGTGAGGGCAATAGGGCGAAAGTCCTTAGGGGAAGTTCCCAGAGACCCTGGTTTGCGAACAGGGAGGACAACGGCATCGAGCCAGTCCTCAGGGACTGACGACGACTCCCAGATCCGATTATACAGACTCAGTAAATACTGAGACGTGCACGGAGGGAGATGGCGAAGCATCTCATAATGAATACCATCGGAGCCCGCCGCCGTAGAACCGCAGAGGGCCAGGGCAGAACGAAGTTCAGAGAGAGAGAAGGGATCGTTATAGGAAAGTCGAAGACGAGTGCAGAAATCTAAAGGACGAGACTCAAGGACAGGTTTACGAAGAAGGAAAGATTGGGGAAGATGAAGACCAGAGCTAACAGAAGAAAAGTGGGAACCCAGTTCGGTAGCGACCTGCAACGGGTCCGCCACAAGAGGTGAAGGACCGGGGAAACATCGGGAACGAACTTACCCGCTATCTTGCGGATACGCTTCCATATCTGTGGCAGGGGAGTTTCGGACGTAATTGTGGAGACATAAGAAGTCCAACATTCACGTTTAGCCGTACGGATGGCCCTACGGGCCACCGCACTCGCTTTCCGAAAGAAAAGAAAAGAATCGGTGTCTGCCGACGGCGGTGCCTCTTCCAGGCTGCACGCTTACAGCGGACAGCCCGAGCACAGTCCGCATTCCACCAGGGAACGCACTTCCGTGGACCCCGAGAGGAAGAGCGAGGAATAGAGCGGAGGGCAGCGTGAAGACAGTGTCATGAAAAAGGAGGAGAGCGCGAGGGAGAGGCAGAAGGGAGAGGTCAGAGAGAGCAGCACTGAGGGTAAATAGGTTCCAGTCCGCTTTAGCAAACTGCCACCTAGGAAAAGAGAGGGAAGGGCGAAAAGAGAAAAAGGAAACAAGGATAGGGAAATGATCACTGCCATGGAGGTCATCAAGAACCTGCCACGTGAAATCTAAGTAAAGAGAAGAAGAGCAGAGAGAAAGATCAAGACAGGAAAGGGTGCGAGTCCGAGAGTCCAAATGAGTGGGCTCACCAGAATTCAGAAGAGACAGGGAAGAAGAGAGGAGAAACGGCTCAAGAAGGCGACCCCGGGTATTGTCAAAACGTCACCCCAAAGAGAATGACGACAATTGAAGTCACCCAGCAGGAGCACAGGCTCCGGCAAGGAGTCCAAGAGGTGTTTCAAATCAGGAAGAGAAAGCGGGACACTTGGGGGGAGATAAATGGAACAAACTGTGTACCATTTCCCCCACAAAGATACTAGCAGCAGAACAATGGAGGGCCAAAGGAAGGAGGACAAAGTACATCATACTATCAGAGAGCAGATATAGGAGCCCACATATGCGGGTGGGGGAGAGAGGATAGCCGAACTACCCCATCTCGTCGGCTCCTGAGACAGACACATGGCGAAACCTAGTAGTTG
>WNGS01070164.1:0-13128 GCA_020271785.1 Procambarus virginalis | reverse complement strand
TATATAATATATGTGCGAATACAGTGCGTATACAATTGCTGATGGCCAGAATAGTAGTGGGTTTAATAACCTCAAGAGGTGGTTAAGCCTCAATGGTTAATATTATGATATTGTGGTGATTTATAATGACCCTCCAGAGGGTGTGAAGCATTAATGGTTGTTTATTATGCTATTGTGGTGGCTTTAGTAATACTCCAGAAGTTGTGAGGCATTAATGCTTGATCATTATGCTATTGTGGTGGCTTAATAATACTCCAGAGGTTGGGAGGCCTTAAGCCAACACCCAGGTTAACAAAATGTCCACAGTGAATGACCTTTTGCCCCAACCTTCCCTCACGCTATGCTTCCTCCAAGCTCAGGTCATCCCGAAAGGCGTATTCATACAGTTTTTAGCACTGTATATTAAAATACATTTTCTTAAATATTAATTATCATTGTATATATAGCAGACATAGGTAGGTATTCTGGCTCTGTTGGCAATTATTTCAACCCATCCACCTGCTTAGAAAGTACTTTTTTGTAACCACTTGGATCATGGTACATATATGACGTAATAGTCAGTTAGACAGCACAATTTCGTACAATTCACTTTAAAGAGTTCAAGAAAATAAAGCTTAATTCAAAATTTAAATGTTCTTAGGTTATTAGCAGCATAATTACAAAACTTTTTCTGGTTTGTCCAAATTCGGTAGTACCAATTTATTTTCTAATTGTCTCCATTACGTTAATATATGCACGATGGTTCACATCGTTACTATAAGTACTGTCTAAATATGAGGATAGGCCGAATTATTTCTATTTAGTATCCCATCTTTCATCTCTAGAAAATACAGTAACATATATAGCTATCGTATATATATATATATATATATATATATATATATATATATATATATATATATATATATATATATATATATATATATATATATTTATTAATAAGGCAATATTTAACTTAAACATGAGGTCAGGACTCATCAAACCCTTACGCGTCTACTTACGAAACCGGTACATCTTTCCTCAATCATGACGGATAAGTTTGCTTTTAATAAACAGTTCCTGGGCTCCGAAGCGCTACGTGGGTGTTTTAACAATAATAACCTTGAGTTGCGAAGTTTCGAAGCTGGAAAACTGTTTAATAAATACAAATTAAGCTGCCAGGTCGAGCAAGGATGTACAGTTTCTTATGTGGACGCGTAAATGTTTGATGAATCCTGGCAGCTAACTGAAAGAATGAAATATATTTAGTAGAATAATACAATTTTTCTTCTCAAATATAAAGTAAAGGTAAGATAAAGTTGTCAATACAGCTTAGAAGTTAATGACGGACGTCTCCAGTTCAAGTCTTCGAACAATGTCAATTAGTGTACAACATGCACATTATTACCGCCTGGAATGGGCAGTATTTACTCAATGGGCTAGCATTTAGCGGACGAGGGCGAAGCACTTCCAGCACAGAAAGTGAACGTAAAATTGTTAGAAAAAATCGTCTTAAAGGTTATGAATCATGTGTAGTGTTTTTTGGTCAATGTTTTGAGGATGGCTGCTTCACCGTTTGAGCACGTTTCTTATACCTATGCCTCCGTTCACCTAGCGGTAAATAGGTAACTGGGAGTTACTCGCCTGTTAAGGGTTGCATCTTGGTGCTGGTAAGGCATTAGGCATGAGGACCTCGGTAAGACTAAACAGGGCCCCTGTTCTCAACGACGGGGAACCATATGTTATCTCAGGGGGATGCGGGTGACGTCACAGGCGTGAAGATCAAATATTGACAGAGACTGTCTTCTTAATGGCTGAAACCCCCTCACCATTTTGCAACCTTTTCTTTACCGTTTGCAGTGATTACTATTGCTCAATAATAATAATACTAATAATAATAACAATAACAATAATAATAAAAGTAAATAATAATAATAATACGTATTAATAAATAGCATAAGCGCGGCACTTGGTTAGGTTACCGTGTACGATTACAACTGTCAAGCAGAAGTGCATACACTAACAGCAAGCACACGTCTATGCCTCAGATGGTTAAGTATAGGTTATCCTGGGGTTATGGTCTTGAACGACACCTTGGCGCTGGTTAAGACAGATTCTTAAACACAAAATCCTCAAATGCTTAGTATTTTTGTTTTTTTAGATTCAGCTACTAGGAACAAAAAGTTCCAAGTAACACGGGCTATGGTGAGCCCGTAGTGGACTTACCTGGCACAGGAGCGGGGCTGTAACTGTGAAAAAAATATTTAGTATCTCGTGCGTCCTTATGTGCATTATTAATTATACTCAGTGTATTCCCAATTGTTTCAAGCAAACTTTAACACCGCAGATTTCCTTTCCAGTAGCATTAAACAAGGAGGATAATTATATATAGAAATAGAAAACATACTTTATTCTGTTAATAAAATTGGTTAGTCTGGCTTATTTGATACGACTTAAGAGCACATTTTTTTGTAATTATAAATAAATACAAATTAAAACATTACAATTATTTAATGAATCCAAAGCACTATATATGATTTATCTAAGTATATTACACTGTTTAAAGTAATACAATTTAACCTGCTGAAGTTCCATCTTAGGGCAGACCATATACACCAGACGGAGCAGCGGCGCCTGATGTTCCGCTCACGCTGCCGCCAACAATACCACTGCCGCCGCCAACGCTGCCACCGCTGCTGCCGATGAGCTCACCGCCGCCCTCAGAGGCGGTGTTGAGGGCAGACTGGAGGTCCCCACCGCTGGGTAAAGACGGGTTCTCGCCCTCAGCATAGTTGACGAAGTACACCTCGGGAGCTGGCTGTTCAGGTCCTGGTGCGTGAATAACCTTATGGTCATGATGAGGCCGCTTGTTGAGGACGTACACCACGTTCCTCTGTTGTGGAGGAGGAACCACAATCGGTTCTTGGCTCAGAAGTTCCTCTGGGAATTGGATGAGTAAAATGTTGTCCTCAACCCTTGGCGGAGGAACGTTTGGTCTTGGACCAATGATCGGGGTTGCTGAAGGGACTTTGTACAGGAACAGGTTTCGGGTGACCTGAGGAGTTACACAGCTGCCGTCCACATGCCGGACCTGTCCTTGGCCACAGCTGACCACAGAGCTAGAATGACCAGAGAACTGTGAACCACCAAATGATCCTGCACCGCCTCCAAAGGATCCTGCACCGCTTCCAAAGGATCCGAAACCACCAGATGAGCTGCCGATTGAGAAGCCTTGGCCAGAGGGCGCAGGTAGACTGTAGGTCTGACGCAAGTCAGCCGCGGCCGCTGCCAACACACACGACAATATCTGAAGAGTAATTCAATGAAGTTGAATTCTTACCTAAAAGAAAACCCTCAGTAACTACGATGATGCTAGAGTTACTGCACTGAATAATAATTATATTTATAATAAAGATTAATGTCGAACAATTAGATTGTATGAATCACCTAATTAATTTGTATAGAAGATTGATTCCGATGTGTAAATAAAAATATGCATCAATAATACAGTCGGTCTCTTACAGTCAGTCATATTCTTAGCTCTCAAATCTCAGACATGTGCATTGTTACCAGTCTTACAGGAGTCTGCAACCCGCGCTACCTTACTCTATATAAAACTCTCAGTAATACCGTTGTCATTTGAAAGGGAATACGGAAGATAAGATAGGCTAGCTTCTACAGTGGCATATATCACTTTTGCCGTTGTAGATCTCCAGGAATAAGCGCTTAAAATAAAAAATATTATTTTTCTTTGTATTAGAGTTTTGTAGTTAACTCTGGAAACTTCAATTAGGAAGTGATACTTGCATCACCAGGCCTAAAGAGTGGATGTCACATGTCCTGTGAGCATTACTTATTGCTCCTTCGACTGTTACAGCAGTGCTGCAACAGCACTTGTCTGGCTGGGACCAGGCCGCTACAGCTGCACTTGTCTGGCTGGGACCAGACCGCTACAGCTGCACTTGTCTGGCTGGGACCAGACCGCTACAGCTGCACTTGTCTGGCTGGGACCAGACCGCTACAGCTGCACTTGTCTGGCTGGGACCAGACCGCTACAGCTGCACTTGTCTGGTTGGGACCAGACCGCTACAGCTGCACTTGTCTGGCTGGGACCAGACCGCTACAGCTGCACTTGTCTGGTTGGGACCAGACCGCTACAGCTGCACTTGTCTGGCTGGGACCAGGCCGCTACAGCTGCACTTGTCTGGTTGGGACCAGACCGCTACAGCTGCACTTGTCTGGCTGGGACCAGACCGCTACAGCTGCACTTGTCTGGCTGGAACCAGACCGCTACAGCTGCACTTGTCTTGCTGGGACCAGACCGCTACAACAGCACTTGTCTGGCTGGGACCAGACCGCTACAGCTGCACTTGTCTGGCTGGGACCAGACCGCTACAGCTGCACTTGTCTGCATCCCGATTAACTGTCCGGGTTTCTGGAGATTATCACTGGTTGCTCGTATGGTCACACTGAGAGAGAAGAGAGGCAACTCACCAGAAGCTTCATGGTGGAGTGTGATGTCTGTCTGGTTCTTCCCTCCTTATATACTGCCTCTCCTGGCCTCACAGAGACTTGCATGTGTCCTTCATTGATGGTTCCTCCCCTTCCCTCCTCTCGCTTTAGTAATCTCACCTGACACTCACAAGGGACCAAGTGTCAATACCCCCCAGTGGGCAGCCACCACCGCGTACTTTCGCTGGGCAGCCATCTTATTTTCCAAGAATTTAAATTTGTATACGCTCTGTTCAATTAGGGAAGCATTGGCATAAAATATATCTGTTGGATGACACGATTGATATGTCTTAAATATAATGAAAAGTGAAATTAGTTATTAATACAGCTGGCACGTATTATTCTGGTCAGATGTCCAGTGTCCCTCTAGTGATTGTCTGTTGTCTAGTCCCTCTTGTGACGGTCAACTGCTAGTGGAGTAACACAATGACCACTTCTCTGGCAGCGTAACATTCAAATGTCTCTTCTTACACTTCAGTGTCATTTTAGATCGTGTTAACATTGGAGTACCTTCTACCAACTGTACCCCAAATTTGTTAAATGATTATTAAAGAGGTGTGAAGGCAGTTGTTGTGTTAATCAAACATTATGGTATAAAACATTACTCTCATTTATATGCAACAATGATCATGTAAACCGTTATATATTTATTTCAAGGTTTACCATAACAAGGATAAAATATCAACCTTGATATCTCCTTGATATAATTATTTTAACCACAAACATCAAATGCAACATTAATTTATATCAAATTTTAGTATTAACTTGGGTTTTGTGTTTAATTATCAATGTATTATCTCCTACAGGAGATAATACATTGGTTAATTAAACCCAAATTAATATTCAGCCAGTGTTATTTGATGTAGCTTTATTCCTGTACATACTTGTGCGTGCCCGGCACTGTAGCTTCCCGGGTGACTACAGTCCTGGACACACTTGTGCGTGCCCGGCACTGTAGCTTCCCGGGTGACTACAGTCCTGTACACACTTGTGCGTGCCCGGCACTGTAGCCTCCCGGGTGACTACAGTCCTGGACACACTTGTGCGTGCCCGGCACTGTAGCCTCCCGGGTGACTACAGTCCTGTACATACTTGTGCGTGCCCGGCACTGTAGCCTCCCGGGTGACTACAGTCCTGTACACACTTGTGCGTGCCCGGCACTGTAGCCTCCCGGGTGACTACAGTCCTGTACACACTTGTGCGTGCCCGGCACTGTAGCCTCCCGGGTGACTACAGTCCTGTACACACTTGTGCGTGCCCGGCACTGTAGCCTCCCGGGTGACTACAGTCCTGTACACACTTGTGCGTGCCCGGCACTGTAGCCTCCCGGGTGACTACAGTCCTGTACACACTTGTGCGTACCCAGCACTGTAGCCTCCCGGGTGACTACAGCGTGCCCAGCACTGTAGCCTCCGGGTGACTACAGCGTGCCTGGCACTGTAGCCTCCCGGGTGACTCTAGCCTAGCGCCTCTGAATTAACAGTGGCGACGATTTTGCCATAAATGTCAATAAAAACTTTCATAAAAACTCGTAAAACCCCTTTAGCAGTCTTTGAGCACATCTCCCTCTACCCTCTGCTCCTCTAATAAAAAGTTCTCTATATTAAATTTAAATTTTTATTTTTATTTGTTGTATAATATTATAATTAATTAATTAATTATAGTAATTAAATATGTTATAAATGAAAGACAACATTAATTAAGTGGGACCAATGTAACGAAAAAATAATTTTCATATAGTTATAGTTTATTTCTGTAAGAATAAATTTTGTAATTGTAAATTAAGTTAAGGAAACTATCAACGCTATTTATGGTAATATTGCAGTGAAATGTTGTAAAATTAAGAATACCATTATTGTGCAAAATTTTGGCTACAGATTTTATATATGGATAGAATGTTGAATCATTTTATTTTTTCGATGAAAGAAAGAATAATGTAACGAATGGCGTTTAAAATGTATGTGATATTAAATATTGTTCACATATAATTATATAAAATATGAACAACGGTGCCATTGAGTTGAGAGAGTACATATGATACTAGCCCAGTGGCCGTTGACGGTACTAGCCTAGTGGACGTTGACGGTACTAGCCCAGTGGCCGTTGACGGTACTAGCCTAGTGGACGTTGACGGTACTAGCCCAGTGGCCGTTGACGGTAATAGCCTAGTGGCCGTTGACGGTACTAGCCCAGTGGCCGTTGACGGTACTAGCCTAGTGGACGTTGACGGTATTAGCCCAGTGGCCGTTGACGGTAATAGCCTAGTGGCCGTTGACGGTACTAGCCCAGTGGCCGTTGACGGTACTAGCCTAGTGGCCGTTGACGGTACTAGCCCAGTGGCCGTTGACGGTACTAGCCCAGTGGCCGTTGACGGTACTAGCCTAGTGGCCGTTGACGGTACTAGCCCAGTGGCCGTTGACGGTACTAGCCCAGTGGCCGTTGACGGGTCTAGCCCAGTGGCCGTTGACGGTACTAGCCCAGTGGCCGTTGACGGTACTAGCCCAGTGGCCGTTGACGGGTCTAGCCTAGTGGACTTTGACAGTATTAGGATACAGGCCGAGGACGCAACCCGACCTGAGGGTTCGATCTGAAAACCGTAAGCAAACAGCACATGTTTGAGGAGTAGTCAACAGCAGCGTTCCCAGGCGCCTGATTCTATATACAACTGGAAATGTTGAACTGCCCATCTTAGTTAACTTAGCCAAGCGTGGCATAAACAAACACCGTGCATTCCCCTGAATGTCGGCGATCGTAGGCCAAGACACTACGATTACCATTCGGTGAAAGTAGTCATTCCGTTATTTTGCGTCGTAACGTGTTGACACTAGCTGGTCATGATACCTGGTGACGGTCTCGATGTGTGGTGAAATAGTGCGATCTTTCATTGAGACGAACTTCAAGATGTTCCACGACCAAAGACCACATTCACTCCAAACATCGACCAGTCTCCTCGACATTATTACACTTGACCTGTCATCATCCAACATGGAATATATAATGTTATGCCTGCCAATTTGAGTGTACTCTATCACTCCTTCCGGACATGCTAAAGCGAAACGCGTCATTTTGCTACATGTGTCAAGTCCATTAAATATATAAAATGAAGAGTTAATTTTTCGATTTCCTTTACCAGTGAACAAGAAAAATTAAATGTAGATTCAAGGTACAATAATTGATCCGGTATTAAATTGTTATTAAATAACTATTATTAAATTGACCTTTTGGTCATATTTATTTACAAACGTTTACAAAAACGACTGTTTCCAAAATGTGTACTCACCCATTTGTACTCGCCTATTTGTGCCTGCAGGTTCGAGCATTGACTCTTGGATCCCGCCTTTCTAGCCATCGGTTGTTTACATAATGACTCCTGTCCCATTTCCCTATCATATCTAGTTTTAAAACTCTGAATAGAGTTTGCTTCCACAACCTGCTCCCTAAGTGCATTCCATTTTGCCACTACTCTCACGCGAAAAGAAAACTTACTAACATCTCTGTGACTCATCTGAGTTTCCAGGTTCCACCCATGTCCTCTCGTTCTGTTAATATTACGTGTGAACCTTTCATCTGTTTGCACTTTGTCAATTCCCCTGAGTATTTTAAACGATCCTATCATATCCCCCCTCTCTCCCGTCTTTTTTCTAGTGTCGTAACGTGTGTGTGTGTGTGTGTGTGTGTGTGTGTGTGAGAGAGAGAGAGAGAGAGAGAGAGAGAGAGAGAGAGAGAGAGAAGCGTCAACAACAGCTTCACCAGTCGTGTGGGTCTCCGGGGTGGCGGCGACCCAACGCTGCCACACAATAGGCTGGAGGAGCCCGGTTACCACCTTGTCCTCTCACCTGCAGGTCATGACTGGTCGTTCCTGTAACAATGAAAGAAATTACTCAGGATTATAAGGCAAGACCTAAATTGCTATGTACTAATTCAGCACAGATTTGCCCAGTCTGAAAAGACTTCATTGGCATAACAATTGGGAGGTCAACGGAGCATCAAGACCAAGGAGCACAATCACTTTTCACTCAAGACGTAAAATGAGTAAGAAGCTAAGTGTTTGGTCTAAGCAGTTAAGACATCGAGGGCCAGTGGGCTTCCCAGGCGTCACATAGGATTGGACAGAGGGCCGTCTGGCGTCACATATGACTGGACAGAGGGCCGTCTGGCGTCACATAGGACTGGACAGAGGGCCGTCTGGCGTCACATAGGACTGGACAGAGGGCCGTCTGACGTCACATAGGACTGGACAGAGGGCTGTCTGGCGTCACATATGACTGGACAGAGGGCTGTCTGGCGTCACATAGGACTGGACAGAGGGCCGTCTGACGTCACATAGGACTGGACAGAGGGCCGTCTGGCGTCACATATGACTGGACAGAGGGCCGTCTGGCGTCACATAGGACTGGACAGAGGGCCGTCTGGCGTCACATATGACTGGACAGAGGGCCGTCTGGCGTCACATATGACTGGACAGAGGGCCGTCTGGCGTCACATAGGACTGGACAGAGGGCCGTCTGACGTCACATATGACTGGACAGAGGGCCGTCTGGCGTCACATATGACTGGACAGAGGGCCGTTTGGCGTCAAATATGACTGGACAGAGGGCCGTCTGGCGTCACATAGGACTGGACAGAGGGCCGTCTGGCGTCACATAGGACTGGACAGAGGGCCGTCTGGCGTCACATAGGACTGGACAGAGGGCCGTCTGACGTCACATATGATAGGACAGAGGGCCGTCTGGCGTCACATTGGACCGGACAGAGGGTCGCCCCGGTATCATAATTACCAATTAAGGCCGGCCTTGGCGTCACAAATCACCAATCATAGGGATGCCTCAGTGGCATAAAGCACTGCGAAAACGGTCGTCTGATGTCACACAGCACCGGACAGAGGGCCAGATTCGCACTGGTTAACATCGAAGCAAGGAAATGTTTAAACATTTTAATTTAGGGGGGAAATAAGTTTGCTTTAAATACTATTCCTTGAAACGTCCAAGTTCTCACTTGGTAAGTTCCCTGACTGACAACAGAAGAGAAAATGTAAATATTTTAGATACACTTTCGGAAATGTTAATTACAATATACGTGGGTATTTGTTGTTTGCCGGCCACAGAAAGAAAAAGAGAAAAAATATTCTTGACTCATCTCTTTATTGTAAAATTTATGAATTGGTTTATGATAGGTACCAGTGGTTAGTAAAGATAGCATTTATTAAAACAAAAAAATGTGTTTCATTAATTGTCGTAGAGATTTTATTAGTAGAAGCACCCGTAAGATTCCTATAGATCTTCTGATAAATTGAAGTGCAGGTTGTGTTACCACAACCTGTCCTCAGGCCAGGCTTGTTAAGCATCTGCTGCCTCCCAAGAGTACTCATTTTAACGTATTGCGCATTAAAAATAGATTTGTTCTCATATATAAATTAATGCTATTTTATATTAAAGTTCTAAGTATAGCAAGACATAGGTGTTTAAGTTCTATTTGCGATTTTTTGTATTTGAAGTACGTGGGTGAAGCATTTTCAGCGTTGTGGTTGGAACGGAGGGCATCAGCGAAGCATAGTTCGAGAAATCATCAGTCGTAAGTCGTGTTTAAACTGTTTTTCATTCATAAATAAGGGGTTTGGCGGCTGGATTATGGAGCATTTGGCTATCGTTAGTGACGAGGGGCTGGTTTCCCAACACATAGCACAGGCTAACACACGACCATTTCGGCTACACACGACCCAGGACGGCTACACACGACCCAGGGCGGCTAACACACGACCCAGGGCGGCTTAACACGACCAGGGCGGCTAACACACGACCAGGGTCGGCTACACACGACCCAGGCGCTACACACTACCCAGGCGGCTACACACGACCCAGGGCGGCTACACACGACCCAGGCGGCTAACACACGACCCAGGCGGCTAACACACGACCCAGGGCGGCTAACACACGACCCAGGGCGAAGAACAACCCAGAGCGTCCAACACACGGCCCAGGGGTCAAATTTACGAAGCAGTTACGCAAGTACTTACGAACCTGTACATCTTTCCTCAATCTTTGATGGTTTTTGTTACATTTATTGAACAGTTCACAATCATGAAAGTTCCCAATTAACCGTTGTTATTGTTATAAACAGCCTCTTGGTGCTTTGGAGCTCATTAACTGTTTAATAATTGCAAACAAAGCCGTCAAAGATTGAGAAAAGATGTACAGGTTCGTAAGTGCTTGGGTAACTGCTTCGTGAATCTGGTAAATCTGGCCTGTGGGCGGCCGGCACACAGTCCTGGGCGGCAAGCACACGACCCCAAGGCGAACAACACAACCTAGCGCGTCCAACACACACGGCCCAGAGCGTCGGTCCAAAGTGGCCATCATACGGTCCACTAAAGTGGCCAACATACGGTCCACTAGAGTGGCCAACATACGGTCCACTAGAGTGGCCAACATACGGTCCACTAGAGTGACCAACATACGGTCCACTAGAGTGGCCACATACGGTCCACTTGAGTGACCAACATACGGTCCACTAGAGTGGCCAACATACGGTCCACTAGAGTGACCAACATACGGTCCACTAGAGTGGCCAACATACGGTCCACTAGAGTGACCAACATACGGTCCACTAGAGTGGCCAACATACGGTCCACTAGAGTGACCAACATACGGTCCACTACGGTGGCCAGCATACGGTCCACTACGGTGGCCAACATACGGTCCACTAGAGTGGCCAACATACGGTCCACTAGAGTGACCAACATACGGTCCACTACGGTGGCCAACATACGGTCCACTACGGTGGCCAACATACGGTCCACTAGAGTGACCAACATACGGTCCACTAGAGTGGCCAACATACGGTCCACTAGAGTGACCAACATACGGTCCACTAGAGTGGCCAACATACGGTCCACTAGAGTGGCCAACATACGGTCCACTAGAGTGGCCAACATACGGTCCACTAGAGTGACCAACATACGGTCCACTAGAGTGGCCAACATACGGTCCACTAGAGTGGCCAACATACGGTCCACTAGAGTGGCCAACATACGGTCCACTACGGTGACCAACATACGGTCCACTAGAGTGGCCAACATACGGTCCACTAGAGTGGCCAACATACGGTCCACTACGGTGGCCAACATACGGTCCACTACGGTGGCCAACATACGGTCCACTACGGTGGCCAACATACGGTCCACTAGAGTGACCAACATACGGTCCACTACGGTGGCCAGCATACGGTCCACTAGAGTGGCCAACATACGGTCCACTACGGTGGCCAACATACGGTCCACTACGGTGGCCAACATACGGTCCACTACGGTGACCAACATACGGTCCACTACGGTGGCCAACATACGGTCCACTACGGTGGCCAACATACGGTCCACTACGGTGGCCAACATACGGTCCACTACGGTGGCCAACATACGGTCCACTAGAGTGGCCAACATACGGTCCACTAGAGTGACCAACATACGGTCCACTAGAGTGGCCAACATACGGTCCACTAGAGTGACCAACATACGGTCCACTAGAGTGGCCAACATACGGTCCACTAGAGTGGCCAACATACGGTCCACTAGAGTGACCAACATACGGTCCACTAGAGTGGCCAACATACGGTCCACTAGAGTGACCAACATACGGTCCACTAGAGTGGCCAACATACGGTCCACTACGGTGACCAACATACGGTCCACTAGGGTGGCCAACATACGGTCCACTACGGTGACCAACATACGGTCCACTAGAGTGGCCAACATACGGTCCACTAGAGTGACCAACATACGGTCCACTAGAGTGGCCAACATACGGTCCACTACGGTGACCAACATACGGTCCACTAGAGTGGCCAACATACGGTCCACTACGGTGGCCAACATACGGTCCACTAGAGTGGCCAACATACGGTCCACTAGAGTGACCAACATACGGTCCACTACGGTGGCCAACATACGGTCCACTAGAGTGGCCAACATACGGTCCACTACGGTGACCAACATACGGTCCACTAGAGTGGCCAACATACGGTCCACTAGAGTGGCCAACATACGGTCCACTACGGTGACCAACATACGGTCCACTAGAGTGGCCAACATACGGTCCACTAGAGTGACCAACATACGGTCCACTACGGTGGCCAACATACGGTCCACTAGAGTGACCAACATACGGTCCACTACGGTGACCAACATACGGTCCACTAGGGTGGCCAACATACGGTCCACTAGAGTGACCAACATACGGTCCACTAGAGTGACCAACATACAGCCGAGGCGGCCATGTTGACACCACCTGGAAAGCTGCCCACCAGTAACCTCAAGCCGGATTAACCCTTTGTGGGCTTGGCGCCAAACGGACGCGTGGGCCGCCATATAGGGAATACTGTAATGTAAATTGTTAAGAAACCTTTCAAAAATTTTCTTCTTAAAGAATATTGCGTGGAAATTTATGTATATAAGCACACTTTGTACTAAAAAATCGAATAAGGCACTATGATTCACGCAATGAACTTGACGCAGTAAAGGTATATAACTTTGCGTCGGGTCCAAGTTTGCGGACACAATTTTAGTGGAAATACTTGTTTTCAGCGTTCATACTCGCAACTCTATACCCTCGCAAACCAAACGTTTTAAACAAGAAAGCTTTTGTT
>WNGS01070159.1:0-16518 GCA_020271785.1 Procambarus virginalis | reverse complement strand
AGTTTATGAACAATAGTGGGCTTGCTATGGGGAACTGGTACTATTAAGGGGTAAGGGTAAGTAGACTAGAGGTATCAAGATATGGGAGAAACAAAAGGCCCGGCCCCCAAAGTAAAATATCCACAATAATAAATGCTTGCTACTAAACCGGTTAGTCTAGGAATAGATTATTGTACTCCCACACAGGAACAAGGGATACTCTGTTCAAACTTACTTATTTATTAACCCCTTAACACCCCCCATACACAATCACACCAATAACAATTTAATACTAACTTTACCACACAATCTTACGTTAAAAGCCTTGGTCCACATAAGCAGGATACAAGGTTTACACTGGAACAAGCTAGGGTAAAGCTCTACTATAACACACTGGAGTCAGCTTAGGGTAGGGGACCACGTGGTTACACTGGGACCCCAGTTAGCTAGCAGGTAAGATAAAACTTTAAATACACTTACTACACCCCAGGTATACTACTCTACACATAGAACGATAGGTATGCCACAATATAACCATAAAAATAGCAAAGAAAACTTAACCAGACGAAGATACAGAAATAAATAAATAAGAGGAAGGAGAGGCACTTCCTTCCACCACAACCAGTCAGCCGAGAAGAGCGTCTCTCGTCTCCTCCTCCGTGGACTATGCTGCCGGCAGACTGTTCAACTAATCATACCGTGCCCGATACAAATTTACTCAGGTTTACTTTACAAATGATTAGACAGTATTAGTAAACATAGTTGGTGCCTATTTTATTATTTAATAATCAACCCCAAGCTCAATCTTTAAATACTCTTCGAGAGACAAGACTAATCTTACGACTGGCAGGGAAGATACGAAAATGCACTCGCAATGCGTTTTTACTCTATGGTAGCTCAATAAGCTCACATTTTGACCTCTGGTTTCCCTCTAAAGAACCCAGAGTCGTAACACTCCTCCCCCCTTCAGAGAAAAAAAAAATGTGACTACTAGAATAGTAGTCATATTTTTTGTAAGAGTATACAGAATAAAATGGACATCCATGACATAATAGAAAATCAACCAAACAACAATTTCTGTCAAAAAAAAATTACAAGGGAATCCTCTGAAAGAAAAAACATACACAAAACAAAAAAAAAACAAAAGGAAGTAAATAAATTGGACACGGGATATTTAATGTCACAGGAGAACCTAAAAAAAAAATAACTAAAGCATGACATTTGGTATGGCTTCCTGCGGCTCAGATGAATGTTACTCAGGCAAGCGGGACAGAGCGTCGGCTATCACGTTGAGCCGGCCCGGTAGGTGGATAATAGATAGATTAAAGTCCTGTAGGTACAATGCCCACCTGAGGATGCGTTTATTTTTCTGCTTCATCTGATTCATGAAAACTAATGGGTTATGGTCCGTGTACACTTCCACTATATTACCTGTGAGGTACACTTCGAACTTTTTGCAAGTTAGCACTAGCGCCAACGCCTCTTTTTCTATCACCGAATAATTGCGCTGCGCCTTGTCAAATTTCACAGAGTAATAATATACTGGGTGTTCCACTTTATCATCCCAGTTTGCAACAACACTGCACCAGCACCCGAGTCAGACGCGTCAACTTGAATTTTAAACGGACGGTCGAACCTTGGACTAGCAAGCACTGGGGCGGAAGCTAAGATCAATTTCAAGTTTTTAAATGCCTCTGCACAGTCCGATGACCACTTAAATTTAACGGCCTTCCGCAACAAATCTGTGAGAGGAGTGGCCACACTGGAAAAGTTCTGACAAAAGCGTCGGTAGTACGCACACATACCGATAAATCGTTGAATGTCCTTTTTAGACCTGAGCACTGGATAGTCCAGAATAGCACTAATTTTGTCTTGTCGAGGTAACACTTTTCCTTGGCCCACTTCATAACCGAGGTACGTCACTGTGCCTTGGCCAAAATGACACTTTTTAGCATTTAAGGTTAGATTTGCATGTTTCAACACTGTGAACAACTGGCGTAACCTAGCTATGTGGTCAGCCCAATTAATATCAAAGAGCACAATATCATCTAAATACGCCCGACAATTTGGCACATTAGCGAGCAAAGAGTTCATTAGCCTCTGGAACGTGGCAGGGGCATTACGCAAGCCGAATGGTAACACTTGATACTCAAACACACCCTCGGGTGTCACAAACGCCGTTAGTTGTTTAGCACGTTCAGTGAGAGGGATTTGATAGTACCCTCTCGAGAGATCGAATTAGATACATACGTGGCGTTCCCGATTTCGTCGATACAGTCCTCGAGACGTGGCAACGGATAGGCGTCCACTATGGTCGCCTTGTTGAGCTGCCGATAATCGGTGCATAATCGCCAGGAGCCATCTGGTTTGGGGACCAAAAGGCAGGGCGAGCACCAAGAGCCCTGGCTCGGCCTGATGAGGCCGTGCTGGAGCAAGAAGTCGACCTCCTTACGGACGATGGCCTTCTTTTCCGGACTCATCCGATAGGGTTGAAGGCGAATGGGGGTGTAGTCCGTCAACTCGACATCATGGTAAATGGCATCAGTCTGGGTCGGGACCTCCCCGAACAGACTGGAGAATTCGTCAAGCAACGACTGCACCTCGTCACGTTGGGACATCTGCAAATGGGACAGTCCCTCCTCCACAGCATTCACAGAACTAGAATTATTGAGAATGAGATTAGTTGGGTCCCCAGAACAATCATCCCCTCCCTCACTGGAAATGGAAACATTGGTTAGTGCAATGGGCCTGGGGCCCTGGAACTTCTTCAGCCGATTCACGTGTACGAGCATTACCTGTTTACGCTTATCAGAGTGTCTCACTTTGTACGTGAGGTCCCCAGTCTTCTCTGTCACAATGTAGGGGCCCTCGTACTTGTGGGACATAGTGCTCCCCAGTCGAGGCTTTAGTACCAGGACAGGGTCACCGGGCTGAAATACCCGCAACTTAGCCTTGGCATCGTTCCGTTCTTTCATATTCTCTTGGCCTTCCCAAGATACTTTAGTGCCGCAGCCTTGCAGTCCTTGAGTCTCTGGTGGTGTTGCGCAAAGAAAGCCGAACCTTCGGTTAACGTTACGTTCCCTAACAGATTCTCCTGTAACATTTGCAAGGGTCCACGAACTTTATGGCCAAAGACTAACTCAAAAGGAGAGCAACCCAGTGAACTTTGCAACCCCTCCCTAGCAGCAAACAAAACATACGGCAAGTTCTCGTCCCAGAAGGTATGGGAACTCTCGCACGATGTCTTCAACATCTGCTTCAGAGTTAGATGGAACCTTTCAATGACCCCCTGACTCTGTGGATGGTATGGGCTGGAAACCTTATGAGTTATTCCATGGTCCTTACAAAATTGTTCAAAAATATCAGACTTAAAGTTAGTACCATTGTCAGTCTGTACAACCCGAGGCAGTCCAAAAGTGGAAAAAAATTGCAACATACGAGCAACAACAGTCTTTGCTCGGATGTTCCTTACAGCAAAAGCCTCTGGGTAACGAGTCGTGATACACATCATCGTAATTAGGTAAATATTACCAGACTTAGTTCTAGGTAATGGACCAACACAGTCCATTACCACATGAGAAAATGGTTCCTCCGGCACGACAATAGGCTTAAGAGGAGCTTTAGGTGGAGTCTGGTTTGGTTTCCCAACAAGTTGACATGCAATACATGCATTACAAAATTTTGCCACATCGCTTTTCAGCTTGGGCCAGAAAAAGTACTTGCAGATTTTGTGATACGTAATATTAATGCCTTGATGTCCCCCCATAGGATCATCATGGGCAGCTGACAAAACTCTTTCTCTATAGCAGGTCGGCAACATAACCTGGTGGACTACCTCCCACTCATTTGACAAGGAGCACTCTGAGGTCTCCATTTTCTCATCAAAATCCGATCATTGTAGTAGTACCCAGTTGCTGCGTCTACAATTTCCTCCCTAGAGACGGCTGTCTCGTGACAATCTGCAAGACTGGGGTCAGCTTTCTGTAACTCACTCAAGGAGGCGTCCAGGCCTTGGTCAGATGTCATTGGCCGAGGCTCAACAGTGTTCTCCTCCACCTCCCCACTACTCTCGGTAGGCGGGGGTGACAGGCTCTCCACAATGTCCTCGGCCCCGTCATCGAGTCGGGCCATGAATGTGTCCGCAAGGTCCACTGGGCTTTCACCACTCGGAAGGTCCCTCGTGTCCTTGGGATTTACCACCTTGGCAAGCACAGGGCTGCCCTTACATTTAAGTCCCATAGACCTAGTCACCACGCACGCAGGGTACACAACATTATCCTCTGCGGTGGGTGAATCCAGGCAAACCTTTGGGTAGGCAACATAACAGGCAGTCTGGAGTCCCCTACCTTATCCCCGGCTAAATCATTACCCAATATTACATCAACATTAGGGAAAGGTAGGTACGAAGTGACTCCGACTGTACAAATACCCTTGTGGAAATCAGATTCCAGGGTAACCTTACGGAGGGGTACTGCTCGAGTATCACTAGTGACACCCTCGACCAGTACCACCTCTCCAGTGTCGAGAGTGTTGGCACCTTGCAACGCACTCTCTAAATTAAAGTCTGGATGGCACCGGTGTCTCGGAAGATCACCACGTCCCTCCAGGAAGAACCCTCAGACAAAAGTAGTCTCCCTTTCGATAAGAATGGGGTAAGCAGGTCCAACCCACAGTGGTTGGACCTGCTTACCCCATTCTTATCGAAAGGAGACTACTTTTGTCTGAGGGTTCTTCCTGGAGGGACGTGGTGATCTTCCGAGACACCGGTGCCATCCAGACTTTAATTTTAGAGAGTGCTTTGCAAGGTGCCAATACTCTCGACACTGGAGAGGTGGTACTGGTCGAGGGTGTCACTAGTGATACTCGAGCAGTACCCCTCCGTAAGGTTACCCTGGAATCTGATTTCCACAAGGGTATTTGTACAGTCGGAGTCACTTCGTACCTACCTTTCCCTAATGTTGATGTAATATTGGGTAATGATTTAGCCGGGGATAAGGTAGGGGACTCCAGACTGCCTGTTATGTTGCCTACCCCAAAGGTTTGCCTGGATTCACCCACCGCAGAGGATAATGTTGTGTACCCTGCGTGCGTGGTGACTAGGTCTATGGGACTTAAATGTAAGGGCAGCCCTGTGCTTGCCAAGGTGGTAAATCCCAAGGACACGAGGGACCTTCCGAGTGGTGAAAGCCCAGTGGACCTTGCGGACACATTCATGGCCCGACTCGATGACGGGGCCGAGGACATTGTGGAGAGCCTGCCACCCCGCCTACCGAGAGTAGTGGGGAGGTGGAGGAGAACACTGTTGAGCCTCGGCCAATGACATCTGACCAAGGCCTGGACGCCTCCTTGAGTGAGTTACAGAAAGCTGACCCCAGTCTTGCAGATTGTCACGAGACAGCCGTCTCTAGGGAGGAAATTGTAGACGCAGCAACTGGGTACTACTACAATGATCGGATTTTGATGAGAAAATGGAGACCTCAGAGTGCTCCCTTGTCAAATGAGTGGGAGGTAGTCCACCAGGTTATGTTGCCGACCTGCTATAGAGAAAGAGTTTTGTCAGCTGCCCATGATGATCCTATGGGGGGACATCAAGGCATTAATATTACGTATCACAAAATCTGCAAGTACTTTTTCTGGCCCAAGCTGAAAAGCGATGTGGCAAAATTTTGTAATGCATGTATTGCATGTCAACTTGTTGGGAAACCAAACCAGACTCCACCTAAAGCTCCTCTTAAGCCTATTGTCGTGCCGGAGGAACCATTTTCTCATGTGGTAATGGACTGTGTTGGTCCATTACCTAGAACTAAGTCTGGTAATATTTATCTAATTACGATGATGTGTATCACGACTCGTTACCCAGAGGCTTTTGCTGTAAGGAACATCCGAGCAAAGACTGTTGTTGCTCGTATGTTGCAATTTTTTTCCACTTTTGGACTGCCTCGGGTTGTGCAGACTGACAATGGTACTAACTTTAAGTCTGATATTTTTGAACAATTTTGTAAGGACCATGGAATAACTCATAAGGTTTCCAGCCCATACCATCCACAGAGTCAGGGGGTCATTGAAAGGTTCCATCTAACTCTGAAGCAGATGTTGAAGACATCGTGCGAGAGTTCCCATACCTTCTGGGACGAGAACTTGCCGTATGTTTTGTTTGCTGCTAGGGAGGGGTTGCAAAGTTCACTGGGTTGTTCTCCTTTTGAGTTAGTCTTTGGCCATAAAGTTCGTGGACCCTTGCAAATGTTACAGGAGAATCTGTTAGGGAACGTAACGTTAACCGAAGGTTCGGCTTTCTTTGCGCAACACCACCAGAGACTCAAGGACTGCAAGGCTGCGGCACTAAAGTATCTTGGGAAGGCCCAAGAGAATATGAAAGAACGGAACGATGCCAAGGCTAAGTTGCGGGTATTTCAGCCCGGTGACCCTGTCCTGGTACTAAAGCCTCGACTGGGGAGCACTATGTCCCACAAGTACGAGGGCCCCTACATTGTGACAGAGAAGACTGGGGACCTCACGTACAAAGTGAGACACTCTGATAAGCGTAAACAGGTAATGCTCGTACACGTGAATCGGCTGAAGAAGTTCCAGGGCCCCAGGCCCATTGCACTAACCAATGTTTCCATTTCCAGTGAGGGAGGGGATGATTGTTCTGGGGACCCAACTAATCTCATTCTCAATAATTCTAGTTCTGTGAATGCTGTGGAGGAGGGACTGTCCCATTTGCAGATGTCCCAACGTGACGAGGTGCAGTCGTTGCTTGACGAATTCTCCAGTCTGTTCGGGGAGGTCCCGACCCAGACTGATGCCATTTACCATGATGTCGAGTTGACGGACTACACCCCCATTCGCCTTCAACCCTATCGGATGAGTCCGGAAAAGAAGGCCATCGTCCGTAAGGAGGTCGACTTCTTGCTCCAGCACGGCCTCATCAGGCCGAGCCAGGGCTCTTGGTGCTCGCCCTGCCTTTTGGTCCCCAAACCAGATGGCTCCTGGCGATTATGCACCGATTATCGGCAGCTCAACAAGGTGACCATAGTGGACGCCTATCCGTTGCCACGTCTCGAGGACTGTATCGACGAAATCGGGAACGCCACGTATGTATCTAAATTCGATCTCTCGAGAGGGTACTATCAAATCCCTCTCACTGAACGTGCTAAACAACTAACGGCGTTTGTGACACCCGAGGGTGTGTTTGAGTATCAAGTGTTACCATTCGGCTTGCGTAATGCCCCTGCCACGTTCCAGAGGCTAATGAACTCTTTGCTCGCTAATGTGCCAAATTGTCGGGCGTATTTAGATGATATTGTGCTCTTTGATATTAATTGGGCTGACCACATAGCTAGGTTACGCCAGTTGTTCACAGTGTTGAAACATGCAAATCTAACCTTAAATGCTAAAAAGTGTCATTTTGGCCAAGGCACAGTGACGTACCTCGGTTATGAAGTGGGCCAAGGAAAAGTGTTACCTCGACAAGACAAAATTAGTGCTATTCTGGACTATCCAGTGCTCAGGTCTAAAAAGGACATTCAACGATTTATCGGTATGTGTGCGTACTACCGACGCTTTTGTCAGAACTTTTCCAGTGTGGCCACTCCTCTCACAGATTTGTTGCGGAAGGCCGTTAAATTTAAGTGGTCATCGGACTGTGCAGAGGCATTTAAAAACTTGAAATTGATCTTAGCTTCCGCCCCAGTGCTTGCTAGTCCAAGGTTCGACCGTCCGTTTAAAATTCAAGTTGACGCGTCTGACTCGGGTGCTGGTGCAGTGTTGTTGCAAACTGGGGATGATAAAGTGGAACACCCAGTATATTATTACTCTGTGAAATTTGACAAGGCGCAGCGCAATTATTCGGTGATAGAAAAAGAGGCGTTGGCGCTAGTGCTAACTTGCAAAAAGTTCGAAGTGTACCTCACAGGTAATATAGTGGAAGTGTACACGGACCATAACCCATTAGTTTTCATGAATCAGATGAAGCAGAAAAATAAACGCATCCTCAGGTGGGCATTGTACCTACAGGACTTTAATCTATCTATTATCCACCTACCGGGCCGGCTCAACGTGATAGCCGACGCTCTGTCCCGCTTGCCTGAGTAACATTCATCTGAGCCGCAGGAAGCCATACCAAATGTCATGCTTTAGTTATTTTTTTTTTAGGTTCTCCTGTGACATTAAATATCCCGTGTCCAATTTATTTACTTCCTTTTGTTTTTTTTGTTTTGTGTATGTTTTTTCTTTCAGAGAATTCCCTTGTAATTTTTTTTGACAGAAATTGTTGTTTGGTTGATTTTCTATTATGTCATGGATGTCCATTTTATTCTGTATACTCTTACAAAAAAATATGACTACTATTCTAGTAGTCACATTTTTTTTTCTCTGAAGGGGGGAGGAGTGTTACGACTCTGGGTTCTTTAGAGGGAAACCAGAGGTCAAAATGTGAGCTTATTGAGCTACCATAGAGTAAAAACGCATTGCGAGTGGCATTGTCGTATCTTCCCTGCCAGTCGTAAGATTAGTCTTGTCTCTCGAAGAGTATTTAAAGATTGAGCTTGGGGTTGATTATTAAATAATAAAATAGGCACCAACTATGTTTACTAATACTGTCTAATCATTTGTAAAGTAAACCTGAGTAAATTTTGTATCGGGCGCCGGTATGATTAGTTGAACAGTCTGCCGGCAGCATAGCCACGAAGGAGGAGACGAGAGACGCTCTTCTCGGCTGACTGGTTGTGGTGGAAGGAAGTGCCTCTCCTTCCTCTTATTTATTTATTTCTGTATCTTCGTCTGGTTAAGTTTTCTTTGCTATTTTTATGGTTATATTGTGGCATACCTATCGTTCTATGTGTAGAGTAGTATACCTGGGGTGTAGTAAGTGTATTTAAGTTTTTATCTTACCTGCTATGCTAACGGGGTCCCAGTGTAACCACGTGGTCCCCTACCCTAAGCTGACTCCAGTGTGTTATAGTAGAGCTTTACCCTAGCTTGTTTCCAGTGTAAACCTTGTATCCTGCTTATGTGGACCAAGGCTTTTAACGTAAGATTGTGTGGTAAAGTTAGTATTAAATTGTTATTGGTGTGATTGTGTATGGGGGGTGTTAAGGGGTTAATAAATAAGTAAGTTTGAACAGAGTATCCCTTGTTCCTGTGTGGGAGTACAATAATCTATTCCTAGACTAACCGGGTTTAGTAGCAAGCATTTATTATTGTGGATATTTTACTTTGGGGGCCGGGCCTTTTGTTTCTCCCATATCTTGATACCTCTAGTCTACTTACCCTTACCCCTTAATAGTACCAGTTCCCCATAGCAAGCCCACTATTGTTCATAAAGACATGTATAGACCCAGAACTAAACCTCTTATCCACTATCTATGACAATCATCACTTAATGACCAAAATTGCAGATATTTTACAGCACATGATGTAAACAATGTATTAACACATAATCACAATATCTCTGTAATCAACTTGAATGTTAGATCCCTAGGTAAACACTTCGATGATGTTAGTGCCTTGATTGAAACTATTGACAACAAATTCACTTTTATTATACTTACTGAAACGTGGTTGAAAGAGGATACTACTCAACTCTTTAACATGCCTAACTACTTGGCAATTCACAACTGTCGTCAAATTCAGAGAGGTGGTGGTACTGCTCTTTACTACCATCATGAACTAACATGCTTAAAAGTAATTAGAACTAGAGACTGCTGTGGGGAGTATATCTTCGCCAGTTTCAGAGTCAAGGGTACCGAGTCTATCCTGTCTGTAGGTGCAGTCTATAGAATTCCTAACACTGATGTGTCTGAATTCAATTCAAACCTTAGTAATCTAATACTCGAGAACAGACTGAACAAAACACCATCTAATTATCGCAGGGGACTTTAATATTGACCTCTGCGAGCCTGAGCACCCTACTACTGTTAGCTTCCTCAACTGTATGAATTCCTGCTTCCTCATACCCTTAATCACTAGACCTACTAGAATCACTGATAGTACTGCCACGACTCTAGATCACATCTGGACCAACATAACCTCTCCGCTTACTTCAGGTATAATCACCGATAGCACTACAGACCATTACCCCACATTTCTCTTAACTAACATTAACAAACCACCTCTAGAGTCAAGGGAGATAAGTTTTAGGCTGCACAATGAATCTGCTATAGACAATTTTATAACTGCTGCTGATAATGTCAACTGGGAGTCAGAGTTAGGTAACATAGGGGACATCAACCTAGCAGTACAATCTTTTCTTCAAAAAACTCTAAGCCTTTATAACACCCACTGTCCTATGCTTACAAAACAAGTCACTACCAAAAGGCTTAACAATCCCTGGCTTACAAAGGGAATACTTAAATCCATAATAAAAAACATGACCTTGAGAAGAAGTATAGGCTAGGAACCGTCTCCAAAGAATTCTCAAAAATTACTCTTTACTGCTATCTAAGATAATTAGACGAGCCAAAGCTAAATACTACGAAGATAAATTACCCAAATAAAGAGCAACATTAAAAAAACTTGGAGCACAATTTCACAAATCTTGGGATCAAAGAAGACTTTAAACAACAAACCAACACTCCTGTCTAATAACGATGGTCAGCTTTCAGCCTCTGATTCTGCTATTGAGTTCAATAGGTTCTTCTCTTCCATTGGGTCATCCCTTGCAAATGATATTCCATCTTCCAGTACTGAGGTTAAGGACTACCTTACAGGTAACTATCCACAGTCTCTGTACCTAAAGCCTACTAATTCCACTGAAGTCAATGAGATAATCCTTTCCCTCAAAACCAAGTCTAGTGCCCTTGAGGAGATTCCGACATTAATTTACAAAAAAGCCTCCAGATCCTTAGCCCCTGCAATTGCATTGCTCTTCAACAAGTCACTTGAACTCCAAACCTTTCCAGATATTCTAAAAAAAGCGAGAGTAACCCCTGTCCACAAATGTGGTGATCCCACAGATGTTACAACTACAGACCTATTTCAATCCTGCCTAACTTATCAAAAATTTTTGAAAAACTAATCTACAAGCAGCTCTACTCTTATCTAGCCAAGCACAATATACTTAGCTCTTGCCAATATGGCTTCAGACCTAAAAAAAGCACTAACGATGCACTTATTAGTATGATTAACTTAATTCATGCAGCTCTTGATAAAAATGAGTTCCCTGTTGGGTTATTTGTGGACCTGCGTAAGGCTTTTGACACTGTCAACCACCAAAACCTTCTTCTTAAATTACATCATTATGGAGTCAGAGGACTCTCCCTGCAATACCTCAAATCTTACCTTACTGACAGACTCCAGTATGTTTCTGTGAACAATTCAATTTCTCCTACCCTACCCATCAACATTGGTGTTCCTCAGGGCAGTATACTTGGCCCTCTCCTCTTTCTCATCTACATTAATGACCTTCCAAATGCCTCCCAACACCTTAGACCAATTCTATTTGCTGACGACACAACCTTCATTTACTCCAGTCCTGACCCCCTTGCTCTAAATGCCACAGTAAATACCGAGCTTAATAAAGTCCATCTTTGGCTAACTGCCAACAAAACCCTTAACATTGACAAAACTTTCTATATTCTGTTTGGCAATAAATCCTCTAATCAAATAAATCTCAAGATTAACAATACCCAAATTTGTAACAAATTAGATGGCAAATTCCTTGGCGTTCTCATTGATCACAAGCTTAATTTCCAGGGTCACATTCTAAATATATCAAAAAAAGTTTCAAAAACTGTTGGCATTCTTTCTAAGATCAGATATTATGTACCCCGCCCTGCCCTGGTGACTCTCTATTACTCCCTCATCTATCCATATCTCAACTATGGTATTTGTGCTTGGGGTTCTACTACCCAAAATCATTTACGTCCTCTATTACTCAACACAAAGCTGCTATTAGGACAATATCCAACTCTGGCCCCAGAATCACTCGGTACCCCTACTCAAATCTCTGAATATAAATAATAATAAATAAATATGTTTATTCAGGAAAGGTACATACATAGAGAGATTTTACATAAGTGGATCGATTTATAGATAGAGATAGTACATACAATGCCTAAAGCACTATTACGCAATGCGTTTCGGGCAAGAAAAACATTAATATCTAAAACTTAATACTAATTGAACAAAAAGAATAAAATGTTTTGAGAACAGATACAAATAAAGGTACAAAAAAAGGGGGGAACATGACTGAAAAGCAGCACAAATACAATATGTAGACAAACAGCGTTGAATAAAAAAAAAAATAAGACATGGGTTGACAATAGAGGGGTAAGGTAGGTTACAGGGAGTTTATCAGGTAGTGTTTAGTTTTAATCTTAAACTGGTTGAGAGAGGTACAGTCTTAACATGGTTGGGAAGGTCATTCCACATTCTGGGTCCCTTGATTTGTAGAGCATTTCTAGTTTGGTTAAGTCGTACTCTTGGAATATCAAAACTGTATTTATTTCTGGTGTGGTGCTCATGGGTTCTGTTACAGCTTTCAATGAAGCTTTTGAGGTCAGGATTGGCATTACAGTTCAGCGTTTTATATATGTATAATACACATGAGAGAATGTGCAGTGACTTAATATCTAACATATTGAGAGATTTGAGTAGGGGTACCGAGTGATGTCTGGGGCCAGAGTTGGATATTGTCCTAATAGTAGCTTTGTGTTGAGTAATTAGAGGACGTAAATGATTTTGGGTAGTAGAAACCCAAGCACAAATACCATAGTTGAGATATGGATAGATGAGGGAGTAATAGAGAGTCATCAGGGCAGGGCGGGGTACATAATATCTGATCTTAGAAAGAATGCCAACAGTTTTTGAAACTTTTTTTGATATATTTAGAATGTGTCCTGGAAATTAAGCTTGTGATCAATGAGAACGCCAAGGAATTTGCCATCTAATTTGTTACAAATTTGGGTATTGTTAATCTTGAGATTTATTTGGTTAGAGGATTTATTGCCAAACAGAATATAGAAAGTTTTGTCAATGTTAAGGGTGAGTTTGTTAGCAGTTAGCCAAAGATGGACTTTCTCTAGCTCAGTATTCACTGTGGCATTTAGAGCAAGGGGGTCAGGACTGGAGTAAATGAAGGTTGTGTCGTCAGCAAACAGAATTGGTTTGAGGTGTTGGGAGGCATTTGGAAGGTCATTAATGTAGATGAGAAAGAGGAGAGGGCCAAGTATACTGCCCTGAGGAACACCAATGTTGATGGGTAGGGTAGGAGAAATTGAATTGTTCACAGAAACATACTGGAGTCTGTCAGTAAGGTAAGATTTGAGGTATTGCAGGGAGTGTCCTCTGACTCCAATATGTTAGATATTAAGTCACTGCACATTCTCTCATGTGTATTATACATATATAAAACGCTGAACTGTAATGCCAATCCTGACCTCAAAAGCTTCATTGAAAGCTGTAACAGAACCCATGAGCACCACACCAGAAATAAATACAGTTTTGATATTCCAAGAGTACGACTTAATCAAACTAGAAATGCTCTACAAATCAAGGGACCCAGAATGTGGAATGACCTTCCCAACCATGTTAAAGACTGTACCTCTCTCAACCAGTTTAAGATTAAAACTAAACACTACCTGATTAATTCCCTGTAACCTACCTTACCACTCTATTGTCAACCCATGTATGTTATTTTTTTTTTATTCAACGCTGTTTGTCTACCTATTGTATTTGTGCTGCTTTTTCAGTCATGTTCCCCCCTTTTTTTATCTTTATTTGTATCTGTTCTCAATACATTTTATTCTTTTTGCTCAATTAGTATTAAGTTTTAGATATTAATGTTTTTCTTGCCCGAAACGCATTGCGTAATAGTGGCTTTAGGCATTGTATGTACTAGCTCTATCTATAAATCCACTTATGTAAAATCACTTTATGTATGTACCTTTCCTGAATAAACATATTTATTTATTTATTTATTTATTTAAATAATTAATTATTATTATTTTAAAATTAAAATAAGTCCCCCACTCCGTGAGCGTTTTCTTCCAACCACAGAATTTATTCTTTTTGCTCAATTAGTATTAAGTTTTAGATATTAATGTTTTCTTGCCCGAAACGCATTGCGTAATAGTGGCTTTAGGCATTGTGTGTACTAGCTCTATCTATAAATCGATTCACTTATGTAAAATCACTTTATGTATGTACCTTTTCTGAATAAACATATTTATTTATTTATTTATAATAACACCCACTGGATGTGTATGGCGGCCATTGCCGCCCAGAGGGTCGCTATGAAGTCAACTACCGCCTATAGTGTTTGTATATTGTCCACTACCGCCCATAGTATTATTATGGGGTCCACTACCCCTCATAGGGTCGGTATGGGGGTCCATTACTACCCACAGGGTGTCTGGGGTCTATTTTGGCAATACTGCTTTTCCAATCTCATTTGTTGTTCAATGTAAAATATATGTTGCTCGACTTGCAACAATTTATATATCTATATATGTATATAGTATAGTGCCTTTGCAATAATGTACCAATGTGTGTATTTTTATAACCCATTTTAAATTGTTGAAAAATAAATAACTACATTGTGAATGCAAGTCAATGTTTACATGCTAAATCAGAGTTGCCAGATTCTGTTTAAAATAGCAAATTGTGCTTATTTTCAAAGCTTGAGTGTTTAGCTTTAAAGTAGTTAAAGCTACGAATTTCGCAATTTGCTATGTACTTTAGTGTACTATTTTAAAATAAGGTTGGTTTTTAATCTGCAAGTCATATGAATCTCAAAAAAAGTATATTATTAACAATCTCATCTCCATAGTTCACTAGTTTCTACAAATCAGACCTGGTAACTCCTTTTTTTTTTTTTTTTTTTTTTTTTTTTGAGATATATACAAGAGTTGTTACATTCTTGTACAGCCACTAGTACGCGTAGCGTTTCGGGCAGGTCCCTGGAATACGATCCCCTGCCGCGAAGAATCGTACCTTAGGCCAAGTACTGGAGGACTTAACTCATTCATACACAATGTGTGGGAAGCTATTAGTCTCTTTAAAGAAGTCATCTCGACAGGATCTTCCAGCTCCAGCTATAAAACTTCAGCACACATGGATCATCCTGGTACATCAAACGGTAAGAAATTAATAAACTGTACAAAGTTTTATGATAGAACATTTGTTACAGAATTGTCCCTGTCAGGGACAATTCAGTCCCCTGCCCTATGTGTACTCCATCACATAGTGACGGAGTATGTGGGAATAATTTTGTTGACAGTGTCCATTTTGTCAATTCTACAACAGCAGATAATAAGAATTCCCAGAGATACTTGTAACTTGAGATACTTGGTTTGGTTTGGTTAAGTTAGGTTAGGTTAGGTTAGCCTAACCCAGTAAATCCTCCCCGGCCAGGATATGAACCCAGGACAAAGTGCTCGTGAAATGCCAGACATTTGCAAATATGAGGATGTGGTTGATTATATTATATTCTCTTCTATATCATAGATGTTCAGTATATGAAAAATATTTTAGACCTAAAAATGGACCCCTGAGGTACTCAACTTACCACATTTCTTCATATTCATTCCCATTTAGTATGACCCTTTGCTCTCTGTTTTAACTATTGTTTTGTCCATTTTACAATTTTTTCCATGAACCTGTAATTTCCTTGCTAGTTTTCCATGTGGTACCTTATTAAAGTCTTTAGCATAATCCATGTATACTACATCCACCGGAAACCCTTTGAGTGCCATGTTACCATGTCCGAAAAGTGAGGAGGTTTATAAGGTAGCATCTGTTTTTAAGAAGACCATGGTGTGTCGATTGAATAAGATTGTTCACTGAAAGATGGTAAATGATTCCCTCCCTTAGGATTTTCGCCATGAGCTTACAGATGTGTTATACCAAGCTGATCGGACATTAGTTTTGTGCTGAACTCTTTCTGCTTTTTTTTTAAATATTGTAAGGGGGAAATTTTCATATTGAAAATCTCAGGGGACTATCCCTTGGTTCAGATTTTTTGTGGAAAGTAGTTTCAGCAGTATGCATAGTTCTTCTGTCCGTTTATTTTCCTTTATAATTAAGGTTTGTTTTCTTTTGTACCATAGAATACACAGAAAGGTGTTATAATGTTGTGTTAGCTTTTCTGTACAATTTTCTTTTTTGTTAGTATAAAAGGCTATGCAATGAATTCAAATATTTACACTACCAATCAATTTTCAGATAGATCATCGGATTTTGACAGTATGGTGTACATACCAGATGTTCCAAAAATAACTACAGACAACAATAATGGTACTGTGTTTACTATTTTTTACTTTATATATAGGAAGACAGGTTCAAGTCAATGAGCATTTTAATATATCATCAAAATTTTCATACATTGTTTTCACTTTGTTACACTTGTAAAAACGTATTCTTAGCTAAATTTATATAAATGTTAATACCACTGTTAAATGAACATATTGATTTGTGTCATTATTAGTTATAGCTTATTTATGTTGACCCACCACCTTACTAAAGGGATTACCTTAACTTGTGTCACTATCTCTCTAGGGGGGGGGGCCACTATCTCTCTAGGGGGGGGGGCCCAGGTAG
>WNGS01070152.1:0-10626 GCA_020271785.1 Procambarus virginalis | reverse complement strand
ATTTCGAAACCCATCAGCTACTCCCCTACATTTTCTCATTGATGAAGTACACATATAGGTGGGTGTTACTTGTATGGATGTATTATTATTATGATATTATTACATACCAATGTTCCAACGTATTCTGCTAGTACATTCCCATCAACATCTCTGTGCGAATTTCGCACTGTGTAACTAATACAATTGTATATGACATCGGCAATCTATTTTATGTGGAAATATAAAAAAGTTCCAATTTTATTCACTGACAATTGAAAGGGTAGTTAACTACACAAACTTTGCTAAGTTTATGCTCTTGTTTAAAACCTACAGAGTGAAATATTGTCATAAGGAATACATGATAAAGCAACTTGGATTCATAAGCCAACATCATACAAAAGTGAGATGTATATTGCACTGATTTAGGCTGAAGTGCACTTTCAGGGCAAAAACACCAACATTTCCAGACACCGACGTCCATATCAACATTTTCGTCAACCATAAGAGGACAGAAGCAAAGCTGGTCGACCAAATGATTCTCCTTCTATAGCGTTCTGCTTTTCGCTGCCACTGGGGCTGGGCCGAGACTAACTACGCTTGTACCATTACCACCCACTTTCTTCATAGTCTCTAAATTTTTGTTTATTTATGTTCATACATCCTGTATAAATCGTGCAACAGGTGGATTATTCTATACAAAAGTATCTGATAAGTTAACCATTAACAGTAGCAATTTTCTTTCTTGAGAATGCACAAAACAATGGCTTCACTGACCCGGAAATCAACAAAAATAATAAGGTACAGTATCGAGCATAGTTAAAGCACTTCTTTCCAAAACATGTCCCTCAGATGCTCCTTGAGCCAGAGCGAATTTGGCTGCTCACCAGGACATACATTCCTTCACTAGGCAGGCACACTACTGAGACTACATTCATACGTGTGCTCGTGTTTCTGGTGACATAATTTTCATTGTGGACAAGAACCAAGATGATGACAGTGTTTGCCTTGATAATAGAAAGCCATCAATCAAAAAAGTGCAGATAATTGGGATAATATGTGTTAAAAAAATAAATTAGAGATTTTTATACATTAAAAGAAATAGACTTGGGTATTCACCATGTCGCTCTGTCTATCTAGATGATACAGTAGTGACATGACACAAGGTAAAGCCTATACATTCCTACAGGGGACGACCAGCTTTATGAGGACCATTCGTATAAATGAATATAAGAGTAATTCACAGGTCTACAAGATATACAGTATAAACACACAAAATAAAAATAGGTCACAAGATAGAGAGGCTTAAAGTAACAGGGGTTCTATGATATACGTGGATTTTACCTGGTAAGGGTTCTGGGAGGTCTTCTATTCCCCAACTGGTTTCTCACGAGTCAGCCTCCTTGTATTGTGAAGCAGGGGGCCCAACAGCTGTTGCTCTAGAGTACCGCAGGCCCAAATGTCTACTGCTCACAGTTGGTCAGTTGCTTCTTGCAGAAAACTGTCCAGTTTTTACTTGAAGACTCCAAAATATTTATTAATTGCTGGGATGATATGAACTAGAATCATGCGTCTCTGAACGTTCCATACAGTGTTCTGTGACTGCTACCTTGTCAACCTTCTACTTCTTCCCTGCTCTATTCTGATTTACCTCAATATTCGATATTCGTATGTTGTTATTTTAACTGATGCACAATATGGGGATAATCCTGGCCCCCCATGAGCTTTTCCATGACACAGGCAAGTTATATTTGACGACCTCGTCTTTCTCGCGTTATTACATTTTAAGAGCTTTGAGACAATCCATGTTATAGGGCACTTTATCTGTCAATGCATGCTGTATAGGGCAATTGGTAGTCATTTCTATTCAACTAATCTATCTGCGCTGAAAGAGGCAGTGAGGTATTGAGTCAGTACTCAAGACAGTAGCACAAGGGAGGGGGTAGGTAAGCACTGCTGTTGGATCCCTGGATTTGAAGTTCTCAAATCAATCCACTTATCTTTTTCTACTCACGCTATTTCCGCTTGGTATCTCCCTATCAACAGTAGGTTCTCTAAGAAACAAGAGTAAGGATGCTGTACATAGTTCAAGCGATGCATTTGATGGTGCTACTGAAGGCTAACTGGGTTGTGTTGTGGAGGGCCAGGCAACAACATTAGTTTTATCATTGTCTTTTACCTAATGTGCTCAAGATAGGGGGCAGCAAAAGTGTGTGAAAAGGAGTATACCTTTGAACTAAGAAAAATACAATCATTGCTGACCTACTAATACAACATACAGTAAACTGAACAGAAAAATTTTGATACAATCACTTTTGAAATTACATGACTTAATTCACCTCAATATACTAGTTAGATTAAACCCCCACAATACATGTTAAACCATATAGCAACCAACAAAGCAGGTGGCAGAGAACAAGCGCAATACACCAGAGGGAGGATTTGTAGCGGATTTTCTCACCAAACTGAGGCGTCAGCGGTGGGCCATATAGACGTATCTGAGTGGACGCCAGACACTGAGAGAGACTAGCGCAACAAACTATCGGATGAGGATTTGTATGAGAGTATAGAACAGACACCTCATGAACATTAGGGGACTGGAGAAGATTACAAGGAATGTTTATTAGACATGGTGATTTGGAATGTTTTCTAATGAATCCAACCCCATAATGGTACATATAACATCATATATATAGTCAGAAATCTAAATAATAGCGATAAATCAAATCACAGAAATAACTTGAACATATGTTCATTAGAAAATAGTATTTGTTCACAGTACAGTACTATACTAATTAGATGAATTGTTGTGCATATATAAATCTGTCACTGCATTATCCAAAATATTTTGGGTACTGAGTCCATACATGTCATTCCATCATCTTCTTGCTCTTATCAGGAGTGAGATCAAATCTACAAAAACCAGCGTTGAATGTAATGAAACGCCATTTTCTGGGTGAGCCCGGAGGCTCCCTGGAGCTTATCGGGCTAATGTATGTTATGTTAGACCGGGACACTAGCTATGGAGTTCAGACCTACCAGGGACCAGCGCCAGAACCTGGCCCCTTCAGAGAGGTTTCAGGGAGCAATGGCCCTGGAAAACCCCATATAGTTGGGGGTTTTCCTTATCTGCCATCGACCGGGGTTAGGCACCCAGAAAGGTAGGCGTAACAAAACAAACCCCACATGGTAGAAAACTACAACAAACCGAACAGAAAGGTAGAAAAACTCCCTACAATCACAAGGAAAACAATCAAACAATCACTTTACTGCCGCGCCGGTTGTCCGCGCAGCCCTCCCCTCCCCGGGAGGGGAGGGGGGGGCCCCGGACCTCACCGCGCCGGCTGCCTTCAGTTCGGAAACTAGGCTTCAACCAACGCGAAAAATCCGCCGACCGGACGGGAGGGAGGGTAGCCAGGGAGCCTCCGGGGCTCACCCAGAAAATGGCGTTTCATTACATTCAACGCTGGTTTTCTGTGGGGAGCCCCTACGGCTCCCTGGAGCTAATTACCCAAAGAGAAGGAAAAAGGGGACTTACCCGGGAGGCGGCGGCCACAAACTCCTCAACGCGAAGTCGAGACAACTGGCTGCAACCTGCGACCCAAAGCAACACAAGAACGCCGAGGAGCAGGGACGTTCACCAAATAACGGGCGGCCAGGACCCTGTTCGATTTCCAAAAACCACGCGCCCGAATATTTGCCCAAGACATATTACCAAACACAGCAGCCAAAGCCGCAAACTTCCTAACGTCATGGGCGCGAGGATAGACCGCAGGCTGGCTAGATTTAATAACCCTGCGGACAACCTGGGAGACCCGAGCCCTGGAACAGGGAACGAGGGAAACTGGATCAACCCAAAGCGCATCCCCAGCCACACCGGCCGAAGCGCGCAAGTAACGGCGAAGCGCCGCAACAGGACACAACACATGATGCACCCCCGGCCGAACCAACCAAGCATCAATGACCCATGGACCCCTCCGGAAAGCAGCCGTCTCGTTCTTCGCCAGAAAAGAAGGAGAAGGCTGTAAACGGACAAACTTACCCCCAGGACCGAAAGAGCAGAAACCCCTGCGCCGGAGGAGAGCATGAAGCTCCCCTACCCGGCCCCCAGAGGCCAAAGCCAACAAAAACAAAGCCTTGGAAAAACAATCAGGAACCGAAGGGGCCACCACAAAACGAGAGGAGGAAAGATAGGAGAGCACCCGGTCCAAGGACCAGGACGGCTCAGGAGGCGCATGAGCAGGCCGGAGGTGAAACATAGCACGAGAAAGCTTACGAAAAGGGGCGGAAGTGACATCCACCCCAAAAGCAAGCGCGAGCGGCTCCGCCAGCGCCGCACGATACGAGGCGACAGTATTAGGCATCAAATGACGGTCCTGAAAAAGCCAAGAAAGAAAGGACAAAACAACCCGATCCGAAAGAAAAGACAACCTACGAAGAGCCAGAAAGTGGCGAAAAGAACGCCAGGAAACTTCATACTGCCGCCTAGACGAAGCTCTCAGGTGGGACACCATCAATGAAGCCACCTGATCACCATAGAAATGGTGATACACCCGCGTCAAAAAGACCAGACGCGAAGAGCAGAGGAGAAGAGCGAACCAGCCCTGTACCGGACCGGACCGACCTTCTGAAAGAGGCGGAGCCGCGGGAAACGTCCCGGGTTCGGGCACCGAGCGAGGAGCACAGGAAACCAAGGCTGGGCTGGCCACCAAGGGGCCACAAGGACTACCCTCCCTGAGAAAGTCTCCAATTGACCAGAACTCGAAGCAACAGCTGGACCGGAGGAAAGAGGTACAGGTAACCCCACCTCGACCAGTCCTGCTGAAAGGCATCCACCGCGAACGCCTCGCAGTCGGGGAAGGGAGTCACATAAATCGGGAGACGCCGAGACCACGCCGACGCGAAGAGGTCCACATCTGGGAGACCGTACGTCTGGCAGATCCAACGAAACGAGTCGTCGTCGACCGTCCACTCCGTGGAAAGGGGAATGAAGCGAGACAGACCGTCCGCCAGAACGTTGGACACTCCCCGGACGTGAACCGCACGGAGAGCCAAACCCCGAGAATCCAGGAGACGAGCCACTCGAAGGGACCAACCCCACAGAGCCAAGGACCGAAGAGAACCTCCGCGGTTCAGGCAATGAACCACCGGAGAGCAGTCCGAATGGAGGCGAATGGTCGAACCTTGAGCGACCCGAATCCTCCGAAGGGCGAGCCAGACAGCCGCGAACTCCCGAACCGTGCTGTGAGCCCGACGGAATGACGGACCCCACCGACCCTGGCCTGCCTGGTGAGCACTGGTCACAAAACCCCAGCCGAGGGACGACGCGTCCGTGAACACATCGAGCGAGGGCTCGGGGAGGCGCCAAGGCACCGAACCCCGAAAAACCCGAAGAGGAAGCCGGTGACGCAGCAACCGGCGTAAGAACCACGGAGGACGAACCCAACGATCGCGAGAGAGGCGGAAAGGACGTTCCCGAAGGAACCAAAACAGACGCCGAAGCCAAACCCGACCCGGCGGGTAGACTAGCATGGCGAAGTTGAGACTCCCGCACAACTGCTCGAGCAACCGCCGAGTGACCCGGTACCCCTTCAGAAACAGCAGACGGCGGTCCTGCAGCCGCTGCAGCGCCCCAGGAGGGAGAGACAAGGAAGCAGTCCGAGAATCCCAAAGAAGACCCAGCCAGGTCCGAACCCGGGAAGGAACCAGATGGGACTTCCTCCAGTTCACCAGGAACCCGAACCGGGCGAGCTGGGAAAGAACCACATCCCTGGCGAGCAGACACGCGGACCGACTGGGAGCCCACACCAGCCAGTCGTCGAGGTAGGCCAAAACCCGAATCCCTAGAAGACGCAGACGGGTCACCACAACCCGGGTCAGACGCGTGAAAACGCGAGGTGCCAGATTCAAGCCAAAAGGGAGGCACCGAAAACGGTAAGCCTGATGCCCCACCACGAAACCTAACCAGTCCCTGAACCCCGGATGAATAGGAACGTGCCAATACGCGTCCTTGAGGTCCAGGGACACCATCCAAGCACCCGGCTCCAACAGAAGCCGGACCTGAGACAGAGTAGTCATCCGAAAGGAGGGGCAAGGAATCCAGAGGTTCAGACGGGACAAGTCCAGAATGAACCTCAGATCCGCACAGTCCCGTTTCGGCACTGGAAACAGACGGGAAACCCATCTGAGGGACGTAGTCGTTTCGACCACGCCCAAGCGCACCCACTCCAAGATGACGTGACGAAGCGCAGGGGAAGAAACCTGCCCTGTTAACCCCGAGCCCCCCAAAGGAGGACGAGTCGCCCAACGCCACCGCAGGCCGGATGACACGACCGAAAAGGCCCACAAATCGTGGGACCAAGCGTGGGCAAACAGAGCGAGCCTCCCCCCCATCGCCCCGTCAACGGGGCAACCGCGAAAGGGCCGACGCCCCTTACGAGAACCCAACCGTCGAACAGAGCGATCACCGCGCCGACCAGACGACGCAGGCCCCGAAGGGAACGACGGCTCAGAAACTGGCACCAATGGCCTACCCCGACCAGCGGACCCCGGAACCCTGGCACGACCTCTCCGAGACCGACGAGAAGTACCGCTCCGGAGAAGCAACAAGTCCGCCATAGGGCGACAACTAGACGAAGCCGCGTGCAGAAACTGAGAGACCGCAGACTCTGCAAACAGCAACGGACAAAACGGAGACGAAAACCTAAGAGCCAGGGCCCAAGCGGAATCCAAAGAGAGGGCGAGCACAGCCTGACGGCACGCGAGGCGAGAAGCATAGAACAGAGACACCGCTTCCTTCAGGATGGGCGCAAAAAGCTTCAACAGAGCAGCAGAAGCCCGAGCAGCCGAAGACAGCGCCCCGGACGAAGGCCCTTCACTCAACGCTCCCACATCCTCCTCAAGCCAAGCCGAAGACAGCTCGAGAAGGGAAAAGAAACGCAAGACCGAAGCCAAATGCCCACGGGAGCGCAAATCCTCCGCAACCAACGAAGCCGAAAGCTGAGGAACCTGCACATGAAGCTGGAAAAGACCAACATCCCGAGAAAGCACGGGAGCGAATAAACACGCATTAAGGTGCTCAAACTCGCCCCCCAAGTAAACCTGCAGAAAACTAGCAGTTTCTCGCCAATCAAGCGTGCGGGTCCGACAGAACCCGTGCCACGCCCCCAACGAAAAGAGAGGGCAGTCTGCTAGCCAGGAAGACTCCGGAACCTCCAAACGCACCCAAAAACGGGAAGAAGAACCGAACTCAAACGAGGACGGATCCATTGGGGAGGCATAATCCGGGTCTCGGCAGAGGTATGCAGCAAGAGCTTCCCGAGCCACCTTCGCGGAGAGCCGGGAAGTAGCAAACCCCTGAAAAGACGGATCCGAAGTACCCAAAGGCACCCGGAACCGAACCCGGGGAGGAGCCGAACCCAAATCATACTCATACAGGGAAGGGGGGTAAGAAAACCCCTCCCCCTGCAACAGTAAGCCCCGCGGGGAAGGCAAAAGCACCCAAGCAGGGTCACAAGGAGCCCAAGGCCCCCAGGTCGACTCCTCCCCAGCCCCAGGATCCCCCACATCGGGACCCGGGGCGGAGCCGTCCTCCAAACCCTCCACCCCTGAAGAAAAGGCAGAGTCCAAGGGAAAGGCTGACAAGAAGGGGGTCTGCTGGTGGGACCCAGAAGCCTCGGTAGGAGGTATCGGCTCAAATGCCTCCGTCCCCCACCCGGATGGGGCAGCCCCCGAAGCAGCCCGAGTCTCACCACCAATGAAACCCTGCGCCGATGCCGAAACCTTCCGACGCTTAGGAGCCGGACACAGGGGGGGAGGCTCAGGAAGAACCACAGGGGAAGGACCAGAGGGCGCGGCTGGAGTCAGAGCCATAGCGACCAACGCCCCCAGGTCAGGGTCCCGAAAACCAAAACGGGGCAGCCTCGGGGCATCCAGGTGGGAAACTAACCTAGCGCGTTGCAATAACCTAAACCTAACATGCAACGCTGATGCTGCCTGTACCCTGACGGGGACATCCTCAGAGTAAAACTGGAGCACAAGCAGAGAACACGACTCGCAAGACTCAGGGTCAAAGGTGTCATTGACCCAACAGGCAGCATGACGGAGGCAAAACAGGTGACTGTCACCCTGAGACAAGGGCACATCGCAACCTTCAAACCCGCACAAGGCAGGCTGGAACTCGGGAGACGCATCCATGGGTCCCCGAGCCCCGACAGGGGTTTCCAGGGCCCGTAGGTTAGCAACTACGGGAAGCCCGGGCAAGGTGTTGCGTAACCGGTGAAGAAACCCAAAAACAAGGGTAAAGATTAATACTGAAAACCCCTGGGACGTGTACAAGCACGGGGGCCTAGCAGAGGGCCACCAAAACAATACCAGGGGAACTATGGGCCCACAAGGCAGAGCCTCCACCAGGCAAAGTAAAACAAAACAAAAGAAAAACCCCGCAAAAGTACACCGTCCCCAGAGGCAACAGGCACCGGTCGCCGCGTAGGTGGCAGGCAGCGCAACACCTTGGCGCCCTAACCAGCACAACACCACTCCCTACCCAAGGCCAAACAAGAGCCCCAAGCCCCAGCTGGCCCCAAGGGCGAGGCAAATGCCGAGCAGCAAGAACCTCTACGGGAGCGGTTCCCGAACGCCCCAGAGAAGATAACCCTGACACGCAAGGGCAGTACTCACAGGGCGCCTAGGGAAGGAAACCCCTAGACGCATGCAGCCCCGGCACTGATGAAGTACTCCTGGCCACCGCAAACCACAAAAACAGCAGAGAACGCCACACGAGGCAAAAACCGCTAAGGAAATTGAGGCCAGAGAAGCGTGTATCCCGGTTGACACTAGCTTGCGAACTGAAGGCAGCCGGCGCGGTGAGGTCCGGGGCCCCCCCTCCCCCTCCCGGGGAGGGGAGGGCTGCGCGGACAACCGGCGCGGCAGTAAAGTGATTGTTTGATTGTTTTCCTTGTGATTGTAGGGAGTTTTTCTACCTTTCTGTTCGGTTTGTTGTAGTTTTCTACCATGTGGGTTTGTTTTGTTACGCCTACCTTTCTGGGTGCCTAACCCCGGTCGATGGCAGATAAGGAAAACCCCAACTATATGGGGTTTTCCAGGGCCATTGCTCCCTGAAACCTCTCTGAAGGGGCCAGGTTCTGGCGCTGGTCCCTGGTAGGTCTGAACTCCATAGCTAGTGTCCCGGTCTAACATAACATACATTAGCCCGATAAGCTCCAGGGAGCCGTAGGGGCTCCCCACAGAAAAAGAACATATCAGCAACTAACACAGAAGATAGGTGATGGAGACAGAAATAGGAAAAGACAGCTATGCAGCCTCATACTACAGCCAAGAAGAAAGTTGCAGACACAACACCATAAGACTTACAACCTGAACCCCCGTACAGATGGCAGTAGATTGCATAGCATCCAGAAAACCTGCACACTGCAGGAGCTGGCCTGGATGGAAGGTCCATGCCAATTCCAAAATCACACAAGATCTGTGGAACTTGCTAGCACCAACTGGAAAGATCAACTATGAAACAAGGTAGAAGGGAAAGCTCACTGAACAAATGCCAAACCAAGCCTGGGTAAATGTGACGAGGGAAGGTGTAGGAAGTATACAGCCAAAGATATGATGTGATCCAAACACTACCCAGGATAAGCCCCCCCTTAAGAGGAGGTAGCCTCAAGGGGGCAGATACCCAAAACCCCAGGAAGAAAATCCTGACTGGGCAGGAACAATGCCAGGGATAACTAGATAGATAATGCTGGCAACATGCAGCTGTGGTGAACACAAAAATTGGAAGACCAGAGAATATGAGTTGTTATTGTATGAACTGCAACAAATTTATAACTGAAATAGTCATACACTTGTTGCAGTGTATGACTGGATGGCTGGAATCAAGGAGGTGCCATCTTGTGGTTAGGGAGTGTAACTAGCAGTATGACTGGCTAACATGTGTGCACACAATTCACAGATTTGCCAATATTTCCTTATGTAGTTGTTTGTTTTGGGGGTGCTCTATCTCTCTGGTGACTTTTATTTTATTTTGGCTTAGTTTGATCTAGTATCTCCAGACTCCATTTTGCCTCTAATGAGTGGACCAGATTCTGCTTGTGGTGTGCGGAAGGTGCATATGACCCACTAAGGCCTGGTGAGAAATGTTAGGCTAGGAGTCTCCAGGCAGCTAGCTCACTAAGCCACAGAGATGAAGCTCTCCCAGAAAAAACCTTGTGGTTAATCTGGTGGATAATAATTTAAATTTTGGAATTTCTTATCAAACTATACAATTTGACAATTGACACAAATGCATATATATTTATACAGTTTAAGTATACCATAATTACATGATGTATCAAGTACAGTGACACCTCGGCTTACGAATGCCCCTCTTTACAAACTTTTCGGTTTACGAGCCCAATTTCTTCGTAAAATCCGAATTGGGTTACGAACTTTGCCACGGGAAACAAAGTTTGTTGATACGCGTATGGCCGACCTAGAGCGTGGGGGTACGGCGACCGCGCCTAAGTTTACCAGAGCCTCCCACTAGTGACAATTGCGCCTGAATTCTTTGTAAAGAATTTCAGTTTCTTTTTATTTTTGGGTATTTGAACAAAGTTATTATTATATATCTCGCCATGGGTCCCAAGAAAGTCAGTGGAA
>WNGS01070146.1:0-11755 GCA_020271785.1 Procambarus virginalis | reverse complement strand
AATTATGGGTCCCTGGCAGATGTCATAGTACATACTAGTAACGAGTTAGTATATCACCCTCCATTATAGTGTCGTGTGATATTCATTATAGGTGTCGTGTGATATTCATTATAGGTATCGTGTCACCTCATTATAGGTGTCGTGTCACCTTTCATTATAGGTGTCGTGTCACCTTTCATTATAGTGACGCGAGATGTCTGTGTCATCACAACCCGTTGGGGAAGAGAGGATTGGTTGGTATCAGAGGGTGAGGTGGTTGGTATCCAAGAGTGTGGTTTGGTATGCCGGGAGGGCAGCCTGTGGTGTCCAGCACCCACCGTGTCGCAATGTGTCTCAACAGGCGAGTGTGGCGATCACATCCGCTACTCTGAGCGTGCACTCACTCGGAGGCCAGGATTGAAAAGCGCACAAGTGGATGAGTGGGCACATCATAGGCGGTACTGGGTAAATACTGGTTTGGAAACACGGTTGTCGATTTGTGGAACAGGTCACCATGCAGGTAACATGACAGACGTGGGATCATCACTTGATTGTTTCAAGCGTAGGTTAGACATGTATATATGAATGAATTTGGGTGAATGTAAATAGTAGCTTGGGACGTGTGGGCCAGTAGGCCTAATTCAGTTTCATTAATTCTTATGTACAGACTCTTGGGGCGCTGCACGATGTTTGGATATTGAGCCATATGGGAGTACTGCACATTGTTTAGACACGGACCCATGGGAGTACTGCACATTGTTTAGACACGGGCCCATGGGGGTACTGAACACTGTTTAGACACGGACCCATGGAGTACTGCACATTGTTTAGACCCGGGCCCATGGAGTACTGCACATTGTTTAGACACGGGCCCATGGAGTACTGCACACTGTTTAGACACGGACCCATGGAGTACTGCACACTGTTTAGACACGGACCCATGGAGTACTGCACACTGTTTAGACACGGACCCATGGAGTACTGAACACTGTTTAGACACGGACCCATGGAGTACTGAACACTGTTTAGACACGGACCCATGGGATACTGAACACTGTTTAGACACGGGCCCATGGAGTACTGCACAGTGTTTAGACACGGACCCATGGAGTACTGAACACTGTTTAGACACGGACCCATGGAGTACTGAACACTGTTTAGACACGGACCCATGGGGTACTGAACACTGTTTAGACACGGGCCCATGGGGTACTGCACACTGTTTAGACACGGACCCATGGAGTACTGCACACTGTTTAGACACGGACCCATGGAGTACTGCACACTGTTTAGACACGGACCCATGGAGTACTGCACACTGTTTAGACACGGGCCCATGGAGTACTGCAAACTGTTTAGACACGGACCCATGGGGTACTGAACACTGTTTAGACACGGGCCCATGGAGTACTGAACACTGTTTAGACACGGACCCATGGGGTACTGAACACTGTTTAGACACGGGCCCATGGGATACTGAACACTGTTTATAGACACAGAATAACACAAAATGTTCTCTTAGACCATAAACGCCGAAATGGTGTTCAAAAACTGCATATGCAGTGACGTCATGTGCAGCTGTGTTCACTGTGTTGGTGGCAGTAGCACTGTCTAACTTTATTAATAAATTAACTCTCCCCTGATTTAACGTGACCTTGTACACTCCTCTTACCCTAAAAATACCACACGTGGTTCTTGAAGTTCTAAACTTAAATACTTCAGTAGGCGTCATGTTGAATTACTGTGAACGGTTACACTCTTGAGTCAGTAAACAGAACATTTTATCAATATTGTTGAGTAGTACTCATAACATTATATTGACTCCCTCTCCCACTGTTACTTAGTTACCACTTGACAAGAGTCCGGGAGAGACCGAAATGTCGTCGCTTGGATCACACAATATTTCCAGAGAACCCGAGCCACACACAGGTGTGTGGCTCGGGTTGTTTATTGTCAGTCACGTCATTGTCTCGTTATCTACAAGTGGTTCTTTACACACCACTACCTATCTACTACAGACTAACTGGGCTGTAGTGGATACATGGGCCTGCGGGCCCTCCCAAGCAACAGGCTGCGTGTTGGACCGAACTATCACAAGACAAGCCTAGGCCCCAGCTTGGGGAGTAGAAGTCCTCCCAGAAGCCTCTCCAGGTACACTGTTGTTGGGATTTGTTGTAATTGTTACTGTCTATGCCGACAGTGTTGCGGGGAAAAGAACATTAGTTTTGTGACCACCAGAAATATTACAGGAACAACCGTGGACATCTTCAAGAGGAAACTAGATTTATTCCTCCAAGGAGTGGGTATGTGGGCCTGCGGGCCGCTCCAAGCAACAGCCTGGTGGACCAAACTCTCACAAGTCAAGCCTGGCCTCGGGCCGGGCTTCGGGAGTAGAAGAACTCCCAGAACCCCATCAACCAGGTATCAACCAGGTATCACATCCACTCCGAAGTACATAAGGCGAGGTAATAATTATCTGTAGAAAGTGTGCCTTCTCGCCATGCCCTGTGGCTGGGGGGGCTGGTGCCCTGAAGCTACATAAACACCCTATACCCCCCCCCCCCCCCCGAAGTGGCAAGTGGGAGTTAGAGGACAAAATAGTAAGTTAGTATGACCGTAGAGCACTTGGAAGGGATATGGAGGCAGGAGAAGAGCTGGAATTTAATAATAATTCATTGTGTCGGCGAGACAGACCGCAAGTTTATACATGCAGTACATGTTAGGCTTATATCCAGGTCCCCCCCCCCACCACAGGGTCAAACAAGTGACACTCCCCAGGACACAACCCCACAACAAGCTGACTATAACTCCCGGGTACCTATTTACTGCTAGATTGACAGGTGCATTAGGTGATAGGAAACGTGCCCAACCATTTCTGTCCCGCCCGGGATTCAAACCCTGAATTCTCGATTGTGCGTCGAGGATGAACCCGACTGTACTACTGGGACCCCTAATGCAAGGAAAGGATAACAATTGCAGATACGAGGAAATGATACGAAGTGGGATGCGAGGACAAGATAACAATTGGAGATACGAGCAAGCAGAAGTCGACGACCATCTGTTGTAGCCGTTATCTTTTAAGATATATAAGTGATATATATGCTTCGCCGATTCGGTGTTTGGCCAGTTGCCGCCCACCGTCAGATACCCCTCAAGAGTACTCACAGTAGTAGTGCAGCGACCGGTTAAACCAAGAGCATGTTGAAAACACCGACCTTACCTAACCTACTTAGTATGTTAAAATAAGCATCTTATAGCTTCGTAATTACAATTGTTACTTAACCTATTATAGGTATAGGTTAGGTAATAATTGTAATTACGAAGCAATAAAATGCTTATCTTAACATACTAAGTAGGTTAGGTAAGGTCGGTGTTTTCTATGAAGCTTTTCAAGGGAAACTATTATGTTAAGTATGTCACCTATGCACTTATTTAATAAGTCAATATTGACTATACGAATTTGCGAGGACGGGTTGGCGCGTCAACACGCTTCAGGGCAACCCCCCCCCCCTAATCTAACCACCCCGTATAGAAAACGTGAAGTTTTCGTGAGCCGATACTTGTTATAGTAGGATGTAATTTGTACGCTGGGGAGCATCAGATATACGGTGCATATGATTATTCGGAATCCTTATTTAGATCACTTTTTTCAGTATGGTTATTGAATAAGCTCGTGAGCCCAGTTCCCTGACGCTCTCGTTAGCCAAAAACCCCACCTGTGCTTCCTGTGCTTGTTATAGCGTGAGAACAGACTGCATGACCAGATGAACAAACAAAATCTAGAATTATCGAAGAATTTGAAATCAAAATGAAAACAAAATCAAATTTTGGAACCATCCCGCCCTCCTCCTCCTCCCCCCCAGTTGTCACTGCTATAAGGACCCCTGGGACCCCACACGCTCAGTTGTCACTGCTATAAGGACCCCCTGGGACCCCACACGCTCAGTTGTCACTGCTATAAGGACCCCCTGGACCCCACACGCCCAGTTGTCACTGCTATAAGGACCCCTGGACCCCACACGCCCAGTTGTCACTGCTATAAGGACCCCTGGGCCCCACACCCCAGTTGTCACTGCTATAAGGACCCCCTGGACCCCACACGCCCAGTTGTCACTGCTATAAGGACCCCTGGACCCCACACGCCCAGTTGTCACTGCTATAAGGACCCCCTGGACCCCACACGCCCAGTTGTCACTGCTATAAGGACCCCTTGGGCCCCACACCCCAGTTGTCACTGCAATAAGGACCCCCTGGACCCCCCCACGCCAGTTGTCACTGCAATAAGGACCCCTGGACCCCACACGCCCAGTTGTCACTGCAATAAGGACCCCCTGGCCCCCACCCCCAGTTGTCACTGCAATAAGGACCCCTGGGCCCCACACCCCAGTTGTCACTGCAATAAGGACCCCTGGGCCCCACACCCCAGTTGTCACTGCAATAAGGACCCCTGGACCCCACACGCCCAGTTGTCACTGCTATAAGGACCCCTGGGCCCCACCCCTAGTTGTCACTGCTATAAGGACCCCCTGGGACCCACACCCAGTTGTCACTGCTATAAGGACCCCCTGGACCCCACACCCCGTTGTCACTGCTATAAGGACCCCCCTGGACCCCACACGCCCAGTTGTCACTGCTATAAGGACCCCCCTGGACCCCACACGCCAGTTGTCACTGCAATAAGGACCCCTGAACCCCACACGCTCAGTATCACTGTATAAGGACCCCTGGGACCCACACGCCCAGTTGTCATGCTATAAGGACCCTCTGGGGCCCACACGCTCAAGTGTCACTGCTATAAGGACCCCCTGGACCCCACACGCTCAGTTGTCACTGCTATAAGGACCCCCTGGACCCCACACGCTCAGTTGTCACTGCTATAAGGACCCCCTGGACCCCACACGCTCAGTTGTCACTGCTATAAGGACCCCCTGGACCCCACACGCTCAGTTGTCACTGCTATAAGGACCCCCTGGAACCCCACACGCCCAGTTGTGACTGCAATAAGGACCCCCTGGGCCCCACACCAGGGCGGCTCCGCCCTCATCAGCCGAACACCCATATCAACAACATTACACTGAATATATGGCTCGGCGCAGTCATAGCCAGGGTAAACCCTTCATGCAAACTGCACGCACCATCAACAATCAGCATTCGTGGCATGATTTTATTTAGACTGTGGCATGAGATGTGTTGAGCTTGGTGACTATTTAATTCGCTCATAGATACTGGAAATAATATCATACTCTATCTAAAGTTTGGTAGTGCATTCTGAGAGTTTACTCCTCAACCCGGGCCTGGAGCCAGGCTTGCCTTGTGATTACTTGATCTAGACGGCTGTCTGCTTCAGCGGCCGTAGTGTAATGTTGTAATATATACATTACAGTCTATATTTGATGGAAATTCGAGATAGTTCTTGATCCCCTGGTATAGGACGGGCAGCGGCCCTCTGCTGTGAACCTCGTTAATTCAAAAAGTTTCTTTTTTTTGGGTACCGATTGATTGATGAAGATTATGCCACCCATGAGGTGGCACGGGCATGAATAGCCCATAGATAGGGTACTTGGGTACCCAATTATGGGTACCTGGGTACCCAATTATGGGTCCCTGGCAGATGTCATAGTACATACTAGGTAACGAGTTAGTATATCACCTCCATTATAGTGTCGTGTGATATTCATTATAGGTGTCGTGTGATATTCATTATAGGTATCGTGTCACCTCATTATAGGTGTCGTGTCACCTTTCATTATAGGTGTCGTGTCACCTTTCATTATAGTGACGCGAGATGTCTGTCATCACAACCCGTTGGGGAAGAGAGGATGGTTGGTATCAGAGGGTGAGGTGGTTGGTATCCAAGAGTGTGGTTTGGTATGCCGGGAGGGCAGCCTGTGGTGTCCAGCACCACCGTGTCGCAATGTGTGTCAACAGGCGAGTGTGGCGATCACATCCGCTACTCTGAGCGTGCACTCACTCGGAGGCCAGGATTGAAAAGCGCACAAGTGGATGAGTGGGCACATCATAGGCGGTACTGGGTAAATACTGGTTTGGAAACACGGTTGTCGATTTGTGGAACAGGTCACCATGCAGGTAACATGACAGACGTGGGATCATCACTTGATTGTTTCAAGCGTAGGTTAGACATGTATATATGAAGAATTTGGGTGAATGTAAATGTAGCTTGGGACGTGTGGCCATAGGCCTAATTCAGTTTCATTAATTCTTATGTACAGACTCTTGGGGCGCTGCACGATGTTTGGATATTGAGCCATATGGGAGTACTGCACATTGTTTAGACACGGACCCATGGGAGTACTGCACATTGTTTAGACACGGGCCCATGGGGGTACTGAACACTGTTTAGACACGGGCCCATGGAGTACTGCACATTGTTTAGACCCGGGCCCATGGAGTACTGCACATTGTTTAGACACGGGCCCATGGAGTACTGCACATTTAGACACGGCCCATGGGGGTACTGAACACTGTTTAGACACGGACCCATGGAGTACTGCACACTGTTTAGACACGGACCCATGGGGTACTGCACACTGTTTAGACACGGACCCATGGAGTACTGCACATTGTTTAGACACGGGCCCATGGAGTACTGCACATTGTTTAGACACGGACCCATGGAGTACTGCACATTGTTTAGACACGGACCCATGGAGTACTGCACATTGTTTAGACACGGACCCATGGAGTACTGCCACATTGTTTAGACACGACCCATGGAGTACTGCACATTGTTTAGACACGGACCCATGGAGTACTGCACACTGTTTAGGCACGGACCCATGGAGTACTGCACACTGTTTAGACACGGACCCATGGAGTACTGCACACTGTTTAGGCACGGACCCATGGAGTACTGCACACTGTTTAGACACGGACCCATGGAGTACTGCACACTGTTTAGGCACGGACCCATGGGGTACTGCACACTGTTTAGACACGGACCCATGGAGTACTGCACATTGTTTAGACACGGGCCGATGGGGGTACTGAACACTGTTTAGACACGGACCCATGGATACTGCACACTGTTTAGACACGGACCCATGGGATACTGAACACTGTTTAGACACGGACCCATGGGGTACTGCACATGTTTAGACACGGGCCATGGGATACTGAACACTGTTTAGACACGGGCCCATGGGTACTGAACACTGTTTAGACACGGACCCATGGGGTACTGAACACTGTTTAGACACGGACCCATGGGATACTGCACACTGTTTAGACACGGGCCCATGGGATACTGAACACTGTTTAGACACGGGCCCATGGGATACTGAACACTGTTTAGACACGGACCCATGGGATACTGAACACTGTTTAGACACGGACCCATGGGGTACTGCACACTGTTTAGACACGGACCCATGGGGTACTGAACACTGTTTAGACACGGACCCATGGGGTACTGCACACTGTTTAGACACGGGCCCATGGGATACTGAACACTGTTTATAGACACAGAATAACACAAAATGTTCTCTTAGACCATAAACGCCGAAATGGTGTTCAAAAACTGCATATGCAGTGACGTCATGTGCAGCTATGTTCACTGTGTTGGTGGCAGTAGCACTGTCTAACTTTATTAATAAATTAACTCTCCCCTGATTTAACGTGACCTTGTACACTCCTCTTACCCTAAAAATACCACACGTGGTTCTTGAAGTTCTAAACTTAAATACTTCAGTAGGCGTCATGTTGAATTACTGTGAACGGTTACACTCTTGAGTCAGTAAACAGAACATTTTGTCAATATTGTTGAGTAGTACTCATAACATTATATTGACTCCCTCTCCCACTGTTACTTAGTTACCACTTGACAAGAGTGCGGGAGAGACCGAAATGTCGTCGCTTGGATCACACAATATTTCCAGAGAACCCGAGCCACACACAGGTGTGTGGCTCGGGTTGTTTATTGTCAGTCACGTCATTGTCTCGTTATCTACAAGTGGTTCTTTACACACCACTACCTATCTACTACAGACTAACTGGGCTGTAGTGGATACATAGGCCTGCGGGCCCTCCCAAGCAACAGGCTGCGTGTTGGACCGAACTATCACAAGACAAGCTAGGCCCCAGCTTGGGGAGTAGAAGTCCTCCCAGAAGCCTCTCCAGGTACACTGTTGTTGGGATTTGTTGTAATTGTTACTGTCTATGCCGACAGTGTTGCGGGAAAAGAACATTAGTTTTGTGACCACCAGAAATATTACAGGAACAACCGTGGACATCTTCAAGAGGAAACTAGATTTATTCCTCCAAGGAGTGGGTATGTGGGCCTGCGGGCCGCTCCAAGCAACAGCCTGGTGGACCAAACTCTCACAAGTCAAGCCTGGCCTCGGGCCGGGCTTCGGGAGTAGAAGAACTCCCAGAACCCCATCAACCAGGTATCAACCAGGTATCACATCCACTCCGAAGTACATAAGGCGAGGTAATAATTATCTGTAGAAAGTGTGCCTTCTCGCCATGCCCTGTGGCTGGGGGGACTGGTGCCCTGAAGCTACATAAACACCCTATACCCCCCCCCCCCCCGAAGTGGCAAGTGGGAGTTAGAGGACAAAATAGTAAGTTAGTATGACCGTAGAGCACTTGGAAGGGATAAGAGGCAGGAGAAGAGCTGGAATTTAATAATAATTCATTGTGTCGGCGGGACAGACCGCAAGTTTATACATGCAGTACATGTTAGGCTTATATCCAGGTCCCCCCCCCCCACCACAGGGTCAAACAAGTGACACTCCCCAGGACACAACCCCACAACAAGCTGACTATAACTCCCGGGTACCTATTTACTGCTAGATGGACAGGTGCCCAACCATTTCTGTCCCGCCCGGGATTCAAACCCTGAATTCTCGGTTGTGTGTCGAGAATGAACCCGACTGTACTACCGGGACCCCTAATGCAAGGAAAGGATAACAATTGCAGATACGAGGAAATGATACGAAGTGGGATGCGAGGACAAGATAACAATTGGAGATACGAGCAAGCAGAAGTCGACGACCATCTGTTGTAGCCGTTATCTTTTAAGATATATAAGTGATATATATGCTTCGCCGATTCGGTGTTTGGCCAGTTGCCGCCCACCGTCAGATACCCCTCAAGAGTACTCACAGTAGTAGTGCAGCGACCGGTTAAACCAAGAGCATGTTGAAAACACCGACCTTACCTAACCTACTTAGTATGTTAAAATAAGCATCTTATAGCTTAGTAATTACAATTGTTACTTAACCTATTATAGGTATAGGTTAGGTAATAATTGTAATTACGAAGCAATAAGATGCTTATCTTAACATACTAAGTAGGTTAGGTAAGGTCGGTGTTTTCTATGAAGCTTTTCAAGGGAAACTATTATGTTAAGTATGTCACCTATGCACTTATTTAATAAGTCAATATTGACTATACGAATTTGCGAGGACGGGTTGGCGCGTCAACACGCTTCAGGGCAACACCCCCCCCCCCTAACCTAACCAACCCCCGTATAGAAAACGTGAAGTTTTCGTGAGCCGATACTTGTTATAGTAGGATGTAATTTGTACGCTGGGGAGCATCAGATATACGGTGCATATGATTATTCGGAATCCTTATTTAGATCACTTTTTTTCAGTATGGTTATTGAATAAGCTCGTGCGCCCAGTTCCCTGACGCTCTCGTTAGCCAAAAACCCACCTGTGCTTCCTGTGCTTGTTATAGCGTGAGAACAGACTGCATGACCGGATGAACAAACAAAATCTAGAATTATCGAAGAATTTGAAATCAAAATGAAAACAAAATCAAATTTGGGAACCATCCCGCCCTCCTCCTCCTCCCCCAACCACTTCAGTCGACACGGAATATTCCAACAGCATGTCAGCCACGGCTGCTGCACCTGTCTCACGACCAGGTTGGCGGCGGCGTCACTGACCTGGTCGCTCTTACACCTCCCAGGTTACAAACCCCGGCCACCGGACCCTAGTGGAGAGTGCAAGACTCGTGTGTCGGCAACACTGGCAGTCGTGCGTTCCCAGGGGAGTGGCGGGAAGCCTCAACACTTATGACGGGGTGGCGGGAAGCCTCAACACTTATGACGGGGTGGCGGGAAGCCTCAACACTTATGACGGGGTGGCGGGAAGCCTCAACACTTATGACGGGGTGGCGGGAAGCTTCAACACTTATGACGCACTAGTAATCTTCCGTTGTTTCCCCCTGTGGATGGTCTTCCGTTGTTTCCCCCTGTGGACGGTCTTCCGTTGTTTCCCCTGTGGATGGTCTCCCGTGTTTCCCCCTGTGGACGGTCTTCCGTTGTTTCCCCTTGTGGATGGTCTTCCGTTGTTTCCCCCTGTGGACGGTCTTCCGTTGTTTCCCCCTGTGGATGGTCTCCCGTTGTTTCCCCCTGTGGATGGTCTTCCGTTGTTTCCCCCTGTGGACGGTCTTCCGTTGTTTCCCCCTGTGGACGGTCTTCCGTTGTTTCCCCCTGTGGATGGTCTCCCGTTGTTTCCCCCTGTGGACGGTCTTCCGTTGTTTCCCCCTGTGGATGGTCTTCCGTTGTTTCCCCCTGTGGACGGTCTTCCGTTGTTTCCCCCTGTGGATGGTCTCCCGTTGTTTCCCCCTGTGGATGGTCTCCCGTTGTTTCCCCCTGTGGATGGTCTTCCGTTGTTTCCTCCTGTGGATGGTCTTCCGTTGTTTCCCCCCTGTGGATGGTCTCCCGTTGTTTCCCCCTGTGGATGGTCTCCCATTGTTTCCCCCCTGTGGATGGTCTCCCGTTGTTTCCCCCTGTGGATGGTCTTCCGTTGTTTCCCCCCTGTGGATGGTCTCCCGTTGTTTCCCCCTGTGGATGTCTTCCGTTGTTTCCTCCTGTGGATGGTCTCCCGTTGTTTCCCCCTGTGGATGGTCTTCCGTTGTTTCCTCCTGTGGATGGTCTCCCGTTGTTTCCTCCTGTGGATGGTCTCCCATTGTTTCCTCCTGTGGATGGTCTTCCGTTGTTTACCCTGTGAATGGTCTTACATTGCTTACCAGCGAACGATCTTACGTTCTTTATAATTCTCTAAAGAAAAAAATTAATCCAGATTTCAATTTTAAAAGCAAAATTATACCTTATTTCTCCAGCAGTATTTCGTTGTCCGGGAATGTCAGCTTCTACCTCGCGCACTATACTATGTGCAAGCTCAAACATGGTATTAAATAATTCATACATGGTGCTAGATCGCTCTTAAATCATTCATACATGGTGCTAGATCGCTCATACATGTATTAACTTAGTCATACATGGTGTTAAATCAAACGTCGTGCTAAATATATCGGTCAGGAAGGGGGGGTAAATTAATCATACTTGGTGGTAAATCAGATCTCACTGTGAAATTTGTCGCTTTGTGTTGGCACTTACAGCCATTCTGGATCTTGTTATGGATGCCGAGTGGACTACTTACGGATGATAACCAACAGGGCTTACGGATGGCCAAGAGCAGTAAGCATACTGCCAAACCCTCAGCTGTAAAGAGCATGTTGACAAGTTGTCTGTCCCTTCAGTTGTAACGCCAAGAGAGGGTTTGGTATGAGACAGGAAGGTTGCACATCGTTCGAAATGCAGGGACCGATAACCCAAACAATCGGATGCCGGTTCTGGTTATTGTAATGATGCGAACGCAATTCCAACCATTAATTGAGTGTTAAGCTAAGTAAACCCGTACCTCGGCCTGGTATACAGTCTTAACAGTACAAGAGAAGGACTGTTATTATACATCCAATACTTATCAACTGGGTGCCAAATCGTATAGGGAATGACATT
>WNGS01070142.1:10000-23254 GCA_020271785.1 Procambarus virginalis | reverse complement strand
AAGTATGCAGAATAGCTCTGATGAAGGCGAATTAGCCGAAAACGCGTTAAGCATTCTTATTTGTCACAGTGGTTATTCTGCACATATATTATATATTATATATATATATATATATATATATATATATATATATATATATATATATATATATATTGGTGTATACTGGCAGCAGGTTTTCTTTTACACATGTCTCATTGAATATGACCGCATATTCTGTATTTACTATCTTCTGATTTAGGGCTTCTATCCCTCTAACTATTTTCTTAGCATCAGGGCTTAGCTGAAACAGGAGTTCTCCAAAACTCATTTTCGTAATTCTGGGTGAAGAAAAGATGTGGATTACTATAGAATGTATTACACTTATTTAAACAATTTGCACGACGTACGTCGTGCAAATTGTTTAAATAAGTGTAATACATTCTATAGTAATCCACATCTTTTCTTCACCCAGAAATTACGAAAATGAGTTTTGGAGAACTCCTGTTTCAGCTAAGCCCTGATGCTAAGAAAATAGTTAGAGGGATAGAAGCCCTAAATCAGAAGATAGTAAATACAGAATATGCGGTCATATTCAATGAGACATATATATATATATATATATGTTTATTTGTGTTTTATATTTTTGTTTGATGTATTACAGAGGAGAAGAGCGGTACACAAGGAGGCCGACTGAGAGAAGGAGAGTCAGAATTTAGAAAGCTTCATGTGGAATTTATCTTTCTTGCCTTTTCATTATTTACTAGTTTATCTGTGTTCTTACTGAACTCATTTTCTAATAGTGTGTTGATTCTTACTTCATATTCCGTCTATCTACTTCTTTCTCGTTCACTCCCATTTTGTTTAAAATTATTTGATTTTTGTCACTGATCTTTTCATTGGGAGTTTCTGAGTCAATTGAGGTTAACGTCTATTATGTTTTCTCTAAATTTCTTCAGCTTCTCGTTCTGTACGTTTCCTCAGACATCATCTCCCATGTCTTAAGCCTCATAGCTATCGTTGTCTCCTCCTCCTCCTCTCCGAGGGGCTGGAGCCAGCTCCCTTGCTGAAGACGTCTGGCAGATTTTTCAGCCTGGTGAAACTTTCAAAATGAGACCATACAGCGAGACCTCTCGCTCGTACTAGCCCCGATAGCGAGACCACGTTCGCATCCGTGACTAGACAGCGTTGAGGCCTCTCCATCCGATCACCAGAGACCAAAGAGAGAGCATTAGCCCTCACCCTAGACTAAACAGGAAGACCTTAATAACCCCCACTGAGACCAAAGAACGAGACCTCGCCCTCACTTGAGACCAAACAGCGAGGCCTCTCCATCCTCCCCCAACCCCTAACTCTCAGGATCTTGCCCAGACTGCAACCATCAAGCGGCAGCGACATTTACCAAACGTCTCTGAAAACCCGAAGCTTTCACGAAGGGTAACTTTCTCTGTCAAACAGCAGCGGTCGTGCTCCTCACCAGAAGGCACGGACGTTGGCCCCGTCCCATCTCGCAAGAAGCGCTCAGAGAAAGTATACACCGTGATTTAACTTTGTGTGTCTCCTCTCGAAATAATTTTTTGTTCCTCCCTGAATTCCAGTAAATGTAATATGGCTCCTGTAAAATTGACAGAAACATAGATGACACAAAGGTAATGGATAACGGAGACGTAACTCTCACTAGCGAGGTCTCATAGGATCTGACCCTTCACCTTGCGTGAGGTCTAAACCCAGAGTTTTCGCTGAGAGAGATCCAAGCCCATTTATAAAAGCCATTTATAATGTACCACTCTTGGGTCGTTAAAGGTCTCATGATGCCATATTGAATCATTTTATACCACTGCTTCCAATACCCCCCCCACCTTTGATGAGGTCAAATTAGCGAGTCACTGCCACTAGACTGTATAACATGTCATACTGAGACCACACGTGTGGCGCACCGGCTACAAATTCGGACACGGGCTACAGGTATAGACAGGGGCTGCAGGTGTAGACACGGGCTACAGGTATAGACACGGGCTACAGGTGTAGACAAGGGCTACAGGTGTAGATGGGCTACAGGTATAGATAAGGGCTACAGGTGTAGACAGGGGTTACAGGTGTAGACAAGGGCTGCAAGTGTGGACACGGGCTACAGGTGTAGACACGGGCTATAGGTGTAGACAAGGGCTGCAAGTGTGGACACGGGCTACAGGTGTAGACACGGGCTACAGGTGTAGACAAGGGCTACAGGTGTAGATGGGCTACAGGTATAGATAAGGGCTACAGGTGTAGACAGGGGTTACAGGTGCAGATATGATCTGCAGGTGTAAACATGGGCTGCAGGTATAGGCACGGGCTAAACGTGTAGACACGGGCTACAGGTGTAGACTCGGGTTACAGATATAGACAGGGGCTACAGGTGTAGACACGAGCTACAGGTGTAGACACGAGCTACCGGTGTAGACAGGGGCTACACCTATAGGCAGGGGCTACAGGTGTAGACACAGGTTACAGGTGTAGACAGAGGCTACAGGAGTAGACACGGGCTACAGGTGTAAACAGGGGCTACAGGTGTAGACGGGCTACAGGTGTAGACACGCACTACAGGTGTAGACAGAGGCTACAGGAGAAGACACGGGGTACAGGTGTAGACATGAGCTACAGATGGGAAAAGTGGCTACAGGTGTAGACACAGACTACAGGTGTAGACAGGGGCTACAGGTGTAGACATGGGCTACAGGTGTAGACACGGGCTACAGGTGTAGACACGGGCTACAGGTGTAGACACTGACTACAGGTGTAGACACTGACTACAGGTGTAGACACGGGCTACAGATGTAGAGACGGGCTACAGGTGTAGACACGGGCTACATGTGTAGACAGAGGCTACAGGTGTAGACACGGGCTACAGGTGTAGACACGGGCTTCAGGTGTAGACAGAAGCCACAGGTGTAGACAGGAGCTAGAGGTATAGACAGGGCTACAGGTGTAGACACAGGCTACAGGTGTAGACAGGAGCTACAGGTGTAGACAAAAGCTACAGGTATAGACACGGGCTACAGGTGTAGAGACGGGCTACAGGTGTAGAGACGGGCTACAGGTGTAGGCACGGGTTACAGGTGTTGACACGGGCAACAGGTGTGAACGGGGGCTACAGGTGTAGACTCAGTGACATCATCAATTCCTGTTCTGGTATTTCACAGAACAAACTGTATATTTCATATTTTCATGTAAATACAAATGTTTACTATTTCTAATATATCTGTGAATATTAATCACATTTACGAGATATATAAATTATGTGTATACTAATAATATATATACTGTAAGTGTATATTAATCATATATGTAAATAGGTATAGTTTTGTCTTAAATCCCAACATTATGCATATGTATAATTACTTACATAAAACAGCTGTTAAGAAGAACATCAGCCCCTTACAAATGTTTATCCACAAGGAATAATTTAATGTTACTGATTATTCGTGATAATTATGATACAATATAACACATTATGATTATTTTATTTTTCAAACACTGTATTGCACAAGTTAATAGAGTGAATATATTATTAATACAGCAAGATTTATGTTCTTTAATAGAAATACAGAATAATCCCTCCTCCCTAGCAACACAGCAGGATAATCTCATCTCAGCAACACAGCAGGAAAATCCCTCTTCCCCAGCAACACGTCAAGATAATCCCTCACCAGCAACACAACAGGATAATCTGTCTTCTCCAGGAACACAGTAGGATAATCTCTTCTCCGCAACATTTCAGCAGGATAAGGTCTCCCCAGAAAACATCAGGAAAATCCCTTCTCCCCAGCAAAACTCCCTCCTTCCAAGCAACACATCTAGAACCATAGCTCCGTCACGTCTTGCATTAAATCATATGTATTGACAAACAAATAATGCATATAATAATATGTGTTTTCTTAGCACAGGATAATCAGTGCAAATATATAACACAGGCAACGCAATGTAACTCAACTTGTGTTCTTGGTAGCGTTATATCCTAGTTGCTGATGTCGAAAAAGTATATAAAATGGCTATTATTCTCCCTCTAACTTTGCTTTTGTGACCAAGACATTGATATTTTATACTAAAGTGTCACAAAAATAACCACAACAGATCTAGAAGAGAGTAGTGGTTCATGATCCGCGATTGTATTATAAATAGCCTCCAGGACTCGGGCCGCACACCGTAGTCTGCCAGCATGCTGTGGCTGGTGGCGGCGTTCACAGTCCAGTACATCCTGGTGGAACTTGGGAAGCGCTCGCCGTGCTCCTCCGAGTGCAGTTTTGTATTCTTGAATTCATCAAGATGAATACCAAGGATAAGAACTTTGAGAGACATCTTGCAGCCTACTGAGCCGTAGTTATTCACCAAAGTCTCAATCAACTCCACATAGTTTTCGGTCTTGTGCCCCCTCCCTTTGCAGCCCGTTGTCGTCGTGAGAGGGCTTGGTGGGCGGCTGCCGGAGTGTGATGCTCCATTGGTCAGTCCTCTGTCCTTTTGAAGCCTTATGCTCCTGTCTTCACAAATTGTGCTGAATGCCTTTTTCATCTTCCTTATGTTTCATTTTCCCTCCCTCACCTGTTCTCTTTTCTGATTTTTATTTCCCACCGACTTTTTGCCATTCTTGATTATTCTTTCAGATGTCTAATTCTGTTTTGACGCCTGGGTGTTTGGGGAGGCACACTCCGTCACCTGTAAAACTGTGGTACCCGACGTTGTCCAGCGACGGAACGCTTTCATTATCAATCTTTGCCTTCGTTGCTGAGCCCGATCTCTACAGACTGGCGGTTCTTAAGGTAGTGAATGCGGGGCGTATGCTCACGATGCACCCCTAGCGGGGGGGGGGGGGCATCTTGTCGGGGTGTTCTATCCTCTAATTGTGGCTCCATGGTGGGTATGGGGGCTTATTTGTGAATGAAATGATTACCTGTTCGTTTATATGAAAATATCTGACCCTCTTTTAACTTCTCAAACTTGTGAAGTGGACGACCAGACCTCTGAGTCGGACTGCGATGGAAGACCAGGCTCTGTAGCCCCTCTACATTGGGCCCAGACCAAGCTGTCTCTGATTCTCCCGATTACCCCTCTCTGCTCCCCTTCCACTTTTGTGGCAGGGTTGAACCCCAAGCGCCAGTGGTGACCACCTCATCACCTGACATGGCTCCGTCTCTCATTGTAACAATTGCGCCTTTTACCCCCACTCTTACTATGGGGTGCTCGGCGCCGTCCCTTCCGCATGTGTCGTTGGAGCACTTTCTCTGGAAGCAGCTGACCGCTGAGCCTCGTTGTCCTGCATTGGGGAGACCCTTGTCTGGATCTCCAAAATTGTCCTAGCAGCTTTAGCACAGTCGTTCTCCAGCACCGTGTTGCAACTAGTGATAGAGAGCTGAAAGATTGCCACGAGGATATTAAACATATCCTCGCTTCTGCAATAGGTGCTGGAGATTTGGGCATGGTCTCTTCAAATGTACAAGTGAGGTGTCTCTATGCCCCTTGTACGAAGACTCAGGTCATTTTAAAACAAAGTGCTCTTCTTCCCAAGATGACTGCATCAATTGCGGTGACGTCCACCTTACCTTCTCCTGCACATGTGTGCACTACACACTTGAGGAAGCCATCCTCAATTTGAAATATCGTGATCATTTATTTTTTCCTGAGGCGAGACGTCAAGTACGCCGTCTTCCCTCTTTCTCTGGCGTGTCTTATGTCCGTGCATTGCGTTCCACTTCTCCTCGCCCTCTCCCATTTTCTCAGTTTCGCAACCGTTTCCAGGCCTTGGACCCCGACACCTCCACCACCATCTCACCAGCTTCTTTGCGTTCTGAGCCATAGAGTCTTCCTTCTGGTTCTCCATCTGGTGTTTCCTTCCTTCCTTCCTTCCTTCCTTCCTTCCCAGTCTTCTGTCTCCTGTGCCCTCTTTCCTTCTAGCCCCAATCCTTCTTCTCAGCCCTCCCCTCTGTTTCTTTGCCTTTCATACCACCTGTCCGTCCACGCCGTTGTCCACCTTCTTGCTGCCATCGTCTTGTTGACCGCTCCCGTTCTCCTTCTCCTGTCGAGACTGTCGATGCGGTCGCGCATACATTGCTGTTGGTACGCCTGTCTCTCTCCACCAGAAACGTAAGCCTGGCTACTCTCCTTCCTCCCAGCGGGTAAGAAGGCATCGCTCTCTTCCTCTCCATCCAACTCAGACTATCCCTGTATCCCTCTCTCATTTCAGTGGCAGAGTCATCTGTCCCAGCTATGGAGGTTCCCTTGGTCCTGATTCTCTCTCGGATGCTGCCCTGATGAGGTGCGCTCCCTGTTTCTGCCCCCACCCCGCCCCCCCCCTCCCTGATTCCCTTGACTGCCCCTCTCCGATGCCTTCTCCCACTCCGGACTCTGTCAATCCGCCTCTGGTCCATCCTACTACTCCCTCGACTCCATCGGGCTTGCTAGATTTACTAAGCTCCATACCCCGATTTCACTGATCCTGATCCTACTGAGTATACTGTATCTTTCTTTGCCTTTGTTTCTCTCTTGTTCTCTGTTTCTATTCTCTCTATTCTATACTATGTTATTCTTTAATGGAATATCGTGGATTTTATGCCAATTTCCACAAACTCCAACTTCTGATAACGCAGATTTCACTGCTATGTGTCTGTCTCCAGGAGCCGATGCTCGGCGCTCGTCCAGATCGCTTCCGTGGTTGTTACTTTCTCTCCCCCCCCAGCTTTTGTTGGGGCCCATAACTCTACTGCTCTCTTGAGTCGTACTGATATTCCCTTCGTCCCCCTTTTATTTCAGTCGAACATTCAGTGTTCTGCGGCCCGTATCTTTGTGAGTAAATGGTATACAAGCTGTTCCATTTTTCTCCCCCCAAATGTCCCACTTTCTCTTCCTATCTTAAGCACCTGTTGGACTCCTTACCAGCACTTGTGCTCCTTTTGGGTGAGTTTAACTGTCGGCATACCCTCTGGAGCGATGCTCTGACCAACACCCGAGGCCACCTTCTCGAACCATCTGTCCGCTCTCCTTCTATGTCCCTTCTGAATTCTGGTAAACCCACTAAAGTTGACTCCTGCGTTCGTACTCTCTCTTGTCTTGATCTTTCTCTCTGCTTGCCTTCTCTTTATTTAAATTTCGCATGGCAGGTTCTTGATGACCTCCATAACAGTGACCATTTCCCCATTCTTGTCACCTTTTTCTCTTTTCACCCCTCCCCTCTCCTTTTCTAGGTGGCAACTTGCCCAGACTAACCGGAATCTATTCACCCTACATGCTACTATTTCCAACCTCTCCGATTTACCTCTCCCTCGAGTCCTCTTCCTTTTTCAAGATAACATATCAGACGCTGCCCTCTACTTTGTTCCTCGCTCTACCTCCCGGGCATCTCATAACATTCATTATGAGATGTTTCGCCATCTCCCTCCATGCGCGTTTCAGTATTTACTGAATCTGTATAACCGTATCTGGCAATCGTCGTCAGTCCTTGAGGACTACCTTGAGGCGGTTATTCTTCCTATTCGGAAACCAGGTTCTCTAGGACATCCCCTAAGGACTTCCACCCAATTGCCCTCACGAGTTGCGTCTGCTAACTCTCTTGAGCGTATGGTCTTGTAGGTCTATATTCGTACTGCCCTTGATGCGAAGACATCCGTTGTTGCGGTCTTTTTGACCTGGAGAGTGCGTATGACACATATGAGATACCATATTCTGTCCCAACTCCGTTATTTTGGCCTTCTTCCTCCCTTCCTACAAAGTTCCTCTCTAATCATTCCTTTAGAGTGAGACTTAGTACCGCTCTCTCTGCCTCTATGTGGTAAAACGAAGGTGGACCCCAAGGTATTATTCTGAGCACTATTCATTTTCTGGTTGCCCTCAACCTGGAAAAGCCTTACTTTTTGGGGAGCTGATAGGCACATGGTCCTCTCTTTACATTCTTCTCTCGTGCTGTCCAAACTCGGTTATGGGTGTCCTGCTTACTAGTCTGCCGTCTTGATTTTTTTCAGGGATATTCCTGTGCGGGCCCTGAGCCTCTAGCTGGCCCACTAAGTGTTGCTTATTTCAGTTTTACTTGGAAGGAGTATGAGTATTTATGACTCGTATGGTCGCTTCAGTAAGATTTTGTCCCACGTGTTTAACAACTTCTTCTGATCTGTTGAATCTAAGTTGAAATCTTGATGGGGTTGTAACTGCACTGTGTCATATAATGTTCCAGTGGTCTGTCGGGCAAGGACATGCCGTCTTGATGCTCTACACCATACTGGATTACGATCGGCTCTGGTGCCTTTCATTCGACTCCTACCTTAAGCCTATATGTTGAAAGTGTTATCCTGTCTCTACGAGATCGCCGTCATCGCTATTGTTTTGCTACCTTGCACGGTCCATACAACACCTTTACTCTTGCTTATATCATTCTTTGAACTTTACCCCCCTCCTGTGGTCCCTGTCCCCTATCGCTACCTCCCCTCTTTCTGTATGGTCGTTACACGCAGAAATCACAATAGTGTGATGCATCAAATGAACAAATCCACAAGGGCCGTGATGAGGGTTCGAACCTATGTCCAAGAGGATCCCAGACGCGCCTTAATCAACTACCTCTTCGCCCTTACTTCTTGAGGTAGGACAGCGTGTTGACAGATCCCTGGTGCACGGGGGGAATTATGTAAAACCCTGGTTTGTGTCTCAGAGAGACTGCATGATCCGTGTGAGGGCAGTAGCACTCCCGGTTGCAATTTTGTTTAACCATGTCGTGGCTCCGTCGATTAGGGCGCGTCTGGAATCCTCTCGGATGTAGGTTCGAACCCTCATCACGGCCTTGTAGATTTCTTCATTGTATGGTTGTCTCGCTTGCAAGGTTTTCTTTCGGCTTGTGTCACCAATATTTCTCCTCGTGTTGTTTCCATCCTTGTCCGCCATAGAGGGTCCCCCCTTCCTAAGTTTTGTAAAACCTTGACCCACGTGACTGGAAGCTTTTACCCCTCCTACTGTTCTGAAAAGCCTCTTCCTTGAACACTTTTCTTCACACTCCCGCTCCATTTCCGTCTTCACAGATGGGTCTAAGTCTGCAGATGGTGTGGGCTACTCTGTTGTTTTTCCTGACCACTCCTATATGTGTCGCCTGCCTCCAGAGACAAGCATCTTCAAGACAGTGCTTTATGCTCTTTTGTATGCTTTTGACAGCTGCTTTCTCGCTGTCAATCTTCCTTTGTTGTTGTAGTTGAAGTTGATTCTCGCAGTGTTCTCGTGGCTCTGGAGTCCTTTAATCCAGTCCATCCTATGGTAGTCAAGATTCAACATTGGCTGTTTCTAATCTCCAGTAGATTTAAGATAGTGGAGTTTTGCTGGGTTCTCAGCCATATTGGTGTCCTTAAATGAGCGTGTGGACGCTGCCGCTAAGGAGGCTATCAGCACTTGTCTCGTCTCCCATAAAGGTTTTCCTTATTCCGACTTCTACCCAGTCATTCATTCCTCCATCCTTGCCCGTTGGCAGGATCGTTGGACTTCTGTCACCCATAACAAACTGTATGCTCTGAAGGGTAGCATGTGGCCTTCCTCCTATCACCGTAACCAGCCGTGGTAACTGCTCTGGTGAGGTTACGTATTACTCATACACTTTTAACTCACGGGCACTTAATGGAGCACCGCTCTAGCTGCTCCTTATTGTCCAAACTGCATTGTCCGTCTTATGGTCGTGCATATCCTTGTTGAATGTCCTGACTTCCAGGACGTGCGTGCGTCTTGCTTCCCGACCGTCTCTTACTGTCACTTGTCCCTCGATAGAATCCTTGGTGAACCAGCTACCTTTGATATCGTTCGCCGTATGCGCTTTTGTTTTCGTATTGGCATCCTTAGTGATACTTAGCGAGTTTTGAATATCCTGCACATTTAATGGTGCTACATAGCCTTCCCGGCTTGGTGCCTTATTTTGATAATTCCTTACTTTCGGTCTTGTGATTGCCCAGGAAGCCCCGAACTACTGAACCCCGAGAAAGCTATACAAACCGCTTTCTCCTTCCTAGTAAGCTTCTTGGGTGAATTCCTTACACTTCAGGATCTTTATCTGTGATCCGACGAAAAAACTGACATTTGCCTCAGACAGCTTAGTGAAGATATCTTGAAGGTACTTGAAGGTTGCCGACTCCTTATTTAGAGCTATGACACGGTGTTTCATGCAGTGGTCAGTGGCCCAATCCGATGTGCAGTGGTGACGTCACCACCTTCCAAGGGTTCGCCAGTACTCCCCCGTGACGTTGTTCCTCCTCACAGAGAAGTAGGTCCGCTGAGGCCAGTCCTTCCTGTGGTAGTGCTCCTTCTCATCCCTGCTGTTCAATTGGCAGAGATTGCAGGGGAAACCTGGTAAAACTGCCTCTGATGACCTGTTAGCCGTACTCACCAAACATCCAAGAGTTCTTGTTGCAGTTATAATCCTCTTCGAGGTACATGGAGTGAGCCAGAGGCAAGAGACAGCTACTTGTTTCAATGTTGAACAGCGCGACACTGATGCTCCTCGATGTTGTGTCAAAGTAGAGGCGCCGCCCCTTCCGGTTATACGCACTGGACCTATCTGGAATATTCTGGAAATTGGGTAACGTTGAAAATATCCCAGTCCAAAAGCAAAGTTTGTGGGGAATAACAGCCGTTTTCTCTTCCTTGGAGGTATAAGCGTTAGGAGGGAAATGACACTTACTGTCCAAGGAAAAAAAATACTGCTACACAGTAATAATATGATTTATTGTCTTCAAAAATATGTTGTGTTGGTGCTGTTAGTTCGAACCATGTGTTTTGTGTTGGTACAGTTCGAAGGGTATCGTTTGCCGTAGTTGGAACACTATATTGGTGTAGCTCGGGNGTTTTAAAATTATGAATAGTATTGGCTTCCACACCTGTTCCTTAAGTGCATTCCATTTTCCCACTACTCTCACGCTAAAGAAAACTTCCTAACATCTCTGTGCTCATCTTAGTTTCTAACTTCCTCCATGTCCCCTCGTTCTGTTACTATTCCGTGTGAACATTTCGTCTATGTCCACTCTGTCAATCCCTCTGAGTATGTTATACGTTTCCTATCATGTCCCCCCTCTCCCTTCTTCTTTCTAGTGTCGTAAGGCATAGTTCCCCAGGCGCTCCTCATACCCCATCCCTCGTAGCTCTGGGACGAGTCTCGTTGCAAACCTCTGAACCTTTTCCAGTTTCATTATGGTTTTCTTAGATGGGGGACTCCATGATGAGGCGGCATACTCTAAGACTGGCCTCACGTAGGCAGTGTAAAGAGCCCTAAATGCCTCCTTACTTAGGTTTCTGAATGATGTTCTAACTTTTGCCAGTGTAGAGTACGCTGCTGTCGTTATCCTATTTATATGTGCCTCAGGAGATAGAATAGGTGTTGCTTCCACACCCAGGTCTCTTTCGTGCGTCGTCACAGGTAGGCTGTTCCCCTTCATTGTGTACTGTCCCTTTGGTCTCCTATCTCCTAGTCCATTTCCATAACTTTACATTTGCTCGTGTTGAATTCCAGTAGCCATTTCTTGACCATCTCTGCAACCTGTTCAGGTCCTCTTGGAGGATCCTGCAATCCTCATCTGTCACAACTCTTCTCATCAACTTTGCGTCATCCGCAAACATCGACATGTAGGACTCTACACCCGTAAACATGTCGTTAACATATACAAGAAATAGAATTGGTCCCAGCACCGATCCTTGTGGTACTCCACTTGTTACTGTTCGCCAGTCCGACTTCTCGCCCCTTACCGTAACTCTTTGGCTCCTTCCTGTTAGGTAGTTCCTTATCCATGCTAGGACTTCTCCCCCTACCCCCGCCTGCCTCTCGAGTTTGAATAGCAGTCTCATGTGCGGTACTATATCAAAGGCTTTTTGGCAGTCCAGAAATATGCAGTCTGCCCAACCATCTCTGTCCTGTCTTATCCTCGTTATTTTATCATAGAATTCCAGAAGGTTTGTTAGGCACGATTTCCCTGTCCAGAACCCATGTTGATGCTTGTTCACAAACCTAATGTTCTCCAGGTGTGCAACCAGACGTAGCCTAATTATTCTTTCCAGTATTTTACAGGGGATGCTTGTCAGTGATACAGGTCTATAGTTAAGTGCCTCCTCCCTATCGCCTTTCTTGAAGATCGGCACGACATTTGCCTTCTTCCAGCAACTAGGCAATTCTCCCGACATAAGTGACTCATTAAAGATCATTGCCAGAAGCACGCTGAGGGCCTGCGCTGCTTCTTTTAGTATCCACGGTGATACTTTGTCTGGTCCTACTGCTTTAGATGCATCTAGAGTTGTCAACTGTTTCATTACCTCCTCTACTGTCACCTCTATATCTGATAGTCTTTCATCTAGGGTAACCCCTTCCAACAATGGGAGCTGCTTGGGCTCGGTAGTGAACACTCCATGGAAACTGGCATTCAGTGCCTCACAGATTTCCTTGTCACTTTCAGTATATGTCCCCTCTGCCTTCCTTAGTCTTGTCACTTGGTCGTTCACCGACATTTTTCTTCTTATATGACTGTGTAGTAGCTTAGGTTGTTTTTTCGCTTTGATTGCAATATCGTTCTCATAGTCCCTTTCCGATGTCCGTCTGTGTGTGTGTGTGTGTGTGTGTGTGGTTGTGTGTGTGTGGTGTGTGGTGTGTGTGTGTGTGTGTGTGTGTGTGTGTGTGTGGTGTGTGTGTGTGTGTGTGTGTGTGTGTGTGTGTGTGTGTGGTGTGTGTGTGTGTGTGTGTGTGTGTGTGTGTGTGTGTGTGTGTGTGGTGTGTGTGTGTGTGTGTGTGTGTGTGTGTGTGTGTGTGTGTGTGTGTGTGTTGTGGTGTGTGTGTGTGTGTGTGTGTGTGTGTGTGTGTGGTGTGTGTGTGTGTGTGTTGTGTGTGTGTGTGTGTGTGTGTGTGTGTGTGTGTGTGTGTGTGTGTGTGTGTGTGTGGGTGTGTGTGGTGTGTGTGTGTGTGTGTGTGTGTGTGTGTGTGTGTGGTGTTGTGTGTGTGTGTGTGTGTGTGTGTGTGTGTGTGTGTGTGTGTGGTGTGTGTGTGTGTGTGTTTACCCGCCAAGATGTACTAGGCTACGTTTCTCTTATACATATAAAACTATGTAATGAATTAGCATAAACCACTTCGTCTAGCTTAGTCAGCCTACTTACAGCTCCTACACTGAAGACATTCTTTCCAGTACCCTGAAAACTTTTTTCGTCCATTTCAGTGAGGGTTGAGGAGCCTCAGAATGTGGATTTATATACCTCAGGAACGACTGAGAGTCAGCCAGAAGACGAGGACCTCACACCGTCCCAGCAGCCAGAAGA
>WNGS01070142.1:0-5000 GCA_020271785.1 Procambarus virginalis | reverse complement strand
ACCCTTCACCTTGCGTGAGGTCTAAACCCTGAATTTTCGCTGAGAGAGATCCAAGCCCATTTATAAAAGCCATTTATAATGTACCACTCTTGGGTCGTTAAAGGTCTCATGATGCCATATTGAATCATTTTATACCACTGCTTCCAATACCCCCCCCCCTTGATGAGGTCAAATTAGCGAGTCACTGCCACTAGACTGTATAACATGTCATACTGAGACCACACGTGTGGCGCACCGGCTACAAATGCGGACACGGGCTACAGGTATAGACAGGGGCTGCAGGTGTAGACACGGGCTACAGGTATAGACACGGGCTGCGGGTGTAGACACGGCCTACAGGGATAGACACAGGCTACAGGTGTAGACACGGGCTACAGGTATAGACACGGGCTGCAGGTGTAGACACGGCCTACAGGGATAGACACAGGCTACAGGTGTAGACACGGCCTACAGGATAGACACTGGCTACAGGTGTGGACACGGGCTACAGGTGTAGACACGGGCTATAGGTGTAGACAAGGGCTACAGGTGTGGACACGGGCTACAGGTGTAGACACGGGCTACAGGTGTAGACAAGGGCTGCAGGTGTAGACACGGCCTACAGGGATAGACACAGGCTACAGGTGTAGACAAGGGCTACAGGTGCAGACACGGGCTACAGGTGTAGACACGGCCTACAGGGATAGACACAGGCTACAGGTGTGGACACGGGCTACAGGTGGGACACGGGCTATAGGTGTAGACAGGGCTACAGGTGTGGACACGGGCTACAGGTGTAGACACGGGCTACAGGTGTAGACAAGGGCTACAGGTGTAGATGGGCTACAGGTATAGATAAGGGCTACAGGTGTAGACAGGGGTTACAGGTGCAGATATGATCTGCAGGTGTAAACATGGGCTGCAGGTATAGGCACGGGCTATACGTGTAGACACGGGCTACAGGTGTAGACTCGGGTTATAATATAGACAGGGGCTACAGGTGTAGACACGAGCTACAGGTGTAGACACGAGCTACGGTGTAGACAGGGGCTACACCTATAGGCAGGGGCTACAGGTGTAGACACAGGTTACAGGTGTAGACAGAGGCTACAGGAGTAGACACGGGCTACAGGTGTAAACAGGGGCTACAGGTGTAGACGGGCTACAGGTGTAGACACGCACTACAGGTGTAGACAGAGGCTACAGGAGAAGACACGGGGTACAGGTGTAGACATGAGCTACAGATGGGAAAAGTGGCTACAGGTGTAGACACAGACTACAGGTGTAGACACTGACTACAGGTGTAGACACTGACTACAGGTGTAGACACGGGCTACAGATGTAGAGACGGGCTACAGGTGTAGACACGGGCTACATGTGTAGACAGAGGCTACAGGTGTAGACACGGGCTACAGGTGTAGACACGGGCTTCAGGTGTAGACAGAAGCCACAGGTGTAGACAGGAGCTAGAGGTATAGACAGGGCTACAGGTGTAGACACAGGCTACAGGTGTACACAGGAGCTACAGGTGTAGACAAAAGCTACAGGTATAGACATGGGCTACAGGTGTAGAGACGGGCTACAGGTGTAGAGACGGGCTACAGGTGTAGGCACGGGTTACAGGTGTTGACACGGGCAAAAGGTGTGAACGGGGGCTACAGGTGTAGACTCAGTGACATCATTAATTCCTGTTCTGGTATTTCACAGAACAAACTGTATATTTCATATTTTCATGTAAATACAAATGTTTACTATTTCTAATATATCTGTGAATATTAATCACATTTACGAGATATATAAATTATGTGTATACTAATAATATATATACTGTAAGTGTATATTAATCATATATGTAAATAGGTATAGTTTTGTCTTAAATCCCAACATTATGCATATGTATAATTACTTACATAAAACAGCTGTTAAGAAGAACATCAGCTCCTTACAAATGTTTATCCACAAGGAATAATTAAATATTACTGATTATTCGTGATAATTATGATACAATATAACACATTATGATTATTTTATTTTTCAAACACTGTATTGCACAAGTTAATAGAGTGAATATATTATTAATACAGCAAGATTTATGTTCTTTAATAGAAATACAGAATAATCCCTCCTCCCTAGCAACACAGCAGGATAATCTCATCTCAGCAACACAGCAGGAAAATCCCTCTTCCCCAGCAACACGTCAAGATAATCCCTCCCCAGCAACACAACAGGATAATCTGTCTTCTCCAGGAACACAGTAGGATAATCTCTTCTCCGCAACATTTCAGCAGGATAAGGTCTCCCCAGAAAACATCAGGAAAATCCCTTCTCCCCAGCAAAACTCCCTCCTTCCAAGCAACACATCTAGAACCATAGCTCCGTCACGTCTTGCATTAAATCATATGTATTGACAAACAAATAATGCATATAATAATATGTGTTTTCTTAGCACAGGATAATCAGTGCAAATATATAACACAGGCAACGCAATGTAACTCAACTTGTGTTCTTGGTAGCGTTATATCCTAGTTGCTGATGTCGAAAAAGTATATAAAATGGCTATTATTCTCCCTCTAACTTTGCTTTTGTGACCAAGACATTGATATTTTATACTAAAGTGTCACAAAAGTAACCACAACAGATCTAGAAGAGAGTAGTGGTTCATGATCCACGATTGTATTATAAATAGCCTCCAGGACTCGGGCCGCACACCGTAGTCTGCCAGCATGCTGAGGCTGGTGGCGGCGATCACAGTCCAGTACATCCTGGTGGAACTTGGGAAGCGCTCGCCGTGCTCCTCCGAGTGCAGTTTTGTATTCTTGAATTCATCAAGATGAATACCAAGGATAAGAACTTTGAGAGACATCTTGCAGCCTACTGAGCCGTAGTTATTCATCAAAGTCTCAATCAACTCCACATAGTTTTCGGTCTTGTGCCCCCTCCCTTTGCAGCCCGTTGTCGTCGTGAGAGAGCTTGGTGGGCGGCTGCCGGAGTGTGATGCTCCATTGGACAGTCCTCTGTCCTTTTGAAGCCTTATGCTCCTGTCTTCACAAATTGTGCTGAATGGCTTTTTCATCTTCCTTATGTTTCATTTTCCCTCCCTCACCTGTTCTCTTTTCTGATTTTTATTTCCCACCGACTTTTTGCCATTCTTGATTATTCTTTCAGATGCCTAATTCTGTTTTGACGCCTGGGTGTTTGGGGAGGCACACTCCCTCACCTGTAAAACTGTGGTACCCGACGTTGTCGAGCGACGGAACGCTTTCATTATCAATCTTTGCCTTCGTTGCTGAGCCCGATCTCTACAGACTGGCGGTTCTTAAGGTAGTGAATGCGGGGCGTATGCTCACGATGCACCCCTAGCGGGGGGGGGGGGGCATCTTGTCGGGGTGTTCTATCCTCTAATTGTGGCTCCATGGTGGGTATGGGGGCTTATTTGTGAATGAAATGATTACCTGTTCGTTTATATGAAAATATCTGACCCTCTTTTAACTTCTCAAACTTGTGAAGTGGACGACCAGACCTCTGAGTCGGACTGCGATGGAAGACCAGGCTCTGTAGCCCCTCTACATTGGGCCCAGACCAAGCTGTCTCTGATTCTCCCGATTACCCCTCTCTGCTCCCCTTCCACTTTTGTGGCAGGGTTGAACCCCAAGCGCCCAGTGGTGACCACCTCATCACCTGACATGGCTCCGTCTCTCATTGTAACAATTGCGCCTTTTACCCCCACTCTTACTATGGGGTGCTCGGCGCCGTCCCTTCCGCATGTGTCGTTGGAGCACTTTCTCTGGAAGCAGCTGACCGCTGAGCCTCGTTGTCCTGCATTGGGGAGACCCTTGTCTGGATCTCCAAAATTGTCCTAGCAGCTTTAGCACAGTCGTTCTCCAGCACCGTGTTGCAACTAGTGATAGAGAGCTGAAAGATTGCCACGAGGATATTAAACATATCCTCGCTTCTGCAATAGGTGCTGGAGATTTGGGCATGGTCTCTTCAAATGTACAAGTGAGGTGTCTCTATGCCCCTTGTACGAAGACTCAGGTCATTTTAAAACAAAGTGCTCTTCTTCCAAGATGACTGCATCAATTGCGGTGACGTCCACCTTACCTTCTCCTGCACATGTGTGCACTACACACTTGAGGAAGCCATCCTCAATTTGAAATATCGTGATCATTTATTTTTTTCCTGAGGCGAGACGCCAAGTACGCCGTCTTCCCTCTTTCTCTGGCGTGTCTTATGTCCGTGCATTGCGTTCCACTTCTCCTCGCCCTCTCCCATTTTCTCAGTTTCGCAACCGTTTCCAGGCCTTGGACCCCGACACCTCCACCACCATCTCACCAGCTTCTTTGCGTTCTGACCATAGAGTCTTCCTTCTGGTTCTCCATCTGGTGTTTCCTTCCTTCCTTCCTTCCTTCCTTCCTTCCTTCCTTCCTTCCTTCCTCCTTCCTTCCTTCCCAGTCTCCCTGTCTCCTGCCCTCTTTTCCTTCTAGCCCCAATCCTTCTTCTCAGCCCTCCCCTCTGTTCTTTTGCCTTTCATACCACCTGTCCGTCCAGGCCGTTGTCCGTCCTTCTTCCTGCCATCGTCTTGTTGACCGCTCCCGTCTCCTTCTCCTGTCGAGACTGTCGATGCGGTCGCGCAGTACATTGCTGTTGGTACGCCTGTCTCTCTCCACCAGAAACGTAAGCCTGGCTCCTCTCCTTCCTCCCAGCGGGTAAGAAGGCATCGCTCTCTTCCTCTCCATCCAACTCAGACTATCCCTGTATCCCTCTCTCATTTCAGTGGCAGAGTCATCTGTCCCAGCTATGGAGGTTCCCCTGGTCCCGATTCTCTCTCGGATGCTGCCCTTGATGAGGTGCGCTCCACTGTTCTGTCCCCCCCCCCCTCCTCCCTGATTCCCTTGACTGCCCCTCTCCGATGCCTTCCCGCCAAACACACACCGAAACTACGACGTTGGTACAACGTTCGAAGAGGTTTTTAACACCTCCTAACCAGTTATAACATCCAATATAGCAAGTTGTAACAACGT
>WNGS01070127.1:0-12008 GCA_020271785.1 Procambarus virginalis | reverse complement strand
ATTACGAGTCCTGGCTTCAATTGTTGACGCGTTATTAACCGCGAGGCACAGAGAATACATGGATAAGTATTGCCACTTATTAATAACAGGTATCAACGTAATTCTTGTCGATAAGAACTCCCAGCAGCTACCATGTGCCTCACCAACGCTGCCTCGTGACCAATCCTTTTTAAGTAATGCTTCGCCGCCTTCCCCTCACCCCTCTGCTTCATCACAGAAATTATTAAACACGAATTATTCTTGGCCGATATATGTTACCTGGTTGATACCTGGTTGATGGGTTCTGGGAGTTCTTCTACTCCCCAAGCCCGGCCCGAGGCCAGGCTCGACTTGTGAGAGTTTGATCCACCAGGCTGTTGCTTGGAGCGGCCCGCAGAGCCACATACCCACCACAGCCCGGCTGATCCGGACTTCTCTTAGGAACAGTCCAGTTTTCTCTTGAAGATGTCCACGGTTGTTCCGGCAATATTTCTTATAGTCGCTGGGAGGACGTTGAACAACCGCGGACCTCTGATGTTTATACAGTGTTCTCTGATTGTGCCTATGGCACCTCTGCTCTTCACTGGTTCAATCTTGCATTTTCTTCCATATCGTTCACTCCAGTACGTTGTTATTTTACTGTGTAGATTTGGGACCTGGCCCTCCAGTATTTTCCACGTGTATATTATTTGGTATCTCTCTCGTCTCCTTTCTAGAGAGTACATTTGGAGAGCTTTGAGACGATCCCAATAATTTAGGTGTTTTATCTCGTCTATGCGTGCCGTATATGTTCTCTGTATTCCCTCTATTTCAGCAATCTCTCCTGCTCTGAAGGGGAAGTGAGTACTGAGCAGTATTCGAGACGGGACAACACAAGTGACTTGAAGAGTACAACCATTGTGATGGGATCCCTGGATTTGAAAGTTCTCGTAATCCATCCGATCATTTTTCTGGCTGATGCGATATTTGCTTGGTTATGCTCCCTAAACGTTAGATCGTCGGACATCATTATTCCCAAATCCTTGACATGCTGTTTTTCTACTATGGGAAGATTTGATTGTGTTTTGTACCCTGTATTATGTTTCAGATCCTCATTTTTGCCGTACCTGAGTACCTGAAATTTATCACTGTTAAACATCATATTATTTTCTGCTGCCCAATCGAAAACTTTGTTGACATCTGTTTGTAGTTTTTCAATGTCTTCAGCAGAGGTAATTTTCATGCTGATTTTTGTGTCATCTGCGAAGGATGACACGAAGCTGTGACGTGTATTTTTGTCTATATCAGATATGAGAATAAGGAACAGTAGCGGTGCAAGGACTGTACCTTGAGGTACAGAGCTTTTAACATCGCTTGGACTCGATTTTATCTGATTGACTGTTACTCTTTGTGTTCTGTTCGACAGGAAATTGAGTATCCAGCGTCCTACTTTTCCAGTTATTCCCATTGACCTCATTTTGTGAGCTATCACCCCATGGTCACATTTGTCGAAAGCCTTTGCAAAGTCTGTGTATACAACATCTGCATTTTGCTTTTCTTCTAGGGCTTCTGTGATTTTGTCATAGTGGTTGAGTAACTGTGACAGACAGGATCTTCCCGCTCTAAATCCATGTTGTCCTGGATTGTGCAATTCATTGTTTTCCATAAAACTAGAAATTTGATTCCTAATCACTCTTTCAAACACTTTTATTATGTGTGATGTTAGTGCAACTGGCCTATAATTTTTTGCCAAGGCTTTACTCCCCCCCTTGTGCAACGGAGCTATATCTGCAGATTTAAGTGCTGCTGGTATCTCCCCTGTATCCAGGCTCTTTCTCCATATTACGCTGAGTGCTCTCGCTACTGGTACTTTACATTTCTTTATGAATATTGAATTCCATGAGTCAGGCCCAGGGGCTGAGTGCATGGGCATATTGTCAATTTCTCTTTCAAAGTCTTCCGAGTTTGTGGTAATATCCGTTATATTATCTGCAGCTTGAATGTCATTCATAAAGAAGCTGTCTGGGTCATCAACTTTCATGTTGTTAATTGGTGTGCTAAACATAGCCTCATACTGGCTTCTTAGAATTTCACTAATCTCTTTGTTGTCCTCTGTGTACGTACCTTCATTTGTAATTAACGGTCCAATACTGGTCGAGGTTTTGGATTTTGATTTAGCGTATGTGAAAAAATATTTCGGATTTTTCCTTATCTCTTGTATAGCTCTCTGTTCCAATTCCATTTCCTCAGACTCATATGATCGCTTCAACGTTTGTTCGATTTCTTCGATCTCCCTGCTTAGGCTTATTTTCCTTGCTTGTGATAGTTGTGTCTGCCGAAGCATTTCCGTAATTTTTTTCCTTCTCCTGTACAGTCGTCTGCGTTCTCTTTCTAGAGTGTTCCTCTTTCTGCCCCTCCTCACCGGCACGTGCTTCAAGCAGACCTTGTAAGCTTCAGCTGTCAGTTGAGCTATTCCCTGTGTGGGAGTTTTGTCGCTTAAGACCGTCTCCCATTGAATGGTTGAAAGGTCTACATTTATTTTTTCCCAGTCAATCCTCTTATTGTTGAAATTGAATTGATTGAATATTCCTTCTCGCTTGTTGGGTCTCTTAGATCTACTACCGTTATTTATGCTAGTTCGCACTTCAATGAGCTTATGGTCTGAGTATGAAGTATCTGAGATTGTTATGTCTCTGATTAGTTCATCATTGTTTGTGAATAACAAGTCTAGTGTGTTTTCGTTCCTAGTTGGTTCTGTAATCTGTTGATTGAGCGAGAATTTGTCACAGAATCTCAAAAGTTCTCTGACCTGTGGCTGGTTATTTCCCGGGTCATTCCCTGCTATGATATTTGTGTTTGCCATTCTCCATCTTAGACTCGGTAAATTGAAATCTCCAAGGAAGATAATATCTGGAGCTGGGTTTGCTAGGTCATCAAGTATGTTCTCTATTTTGTGCATCTGCTCTGTGAATTCCTCAACCGTTGTATCTGGCGGTTTATATATTAAAATAATAATTAGGTTTAGTTTCTCTACCTTAATTCCAAGTACCTCTACCACCTCATTAGTTGAGTTTAGTAGTTCTGTGCATACCAGGTCCTCTTTAATATACAGACCTACTCCCCCATTTGACCTAGTTTTTCTATCACATCTGTATAAATTATAATTTGGAATCCAGATTTCACCATCCATGTAATCTTTTGTATGAGTTTCCGTGAATGCCCCAAATATGGAGTTTGACTCTAATAGGAGACCATTTATGAACTTGACTTTATTTCTTGACTTTGGCTTTAGACCTTGAATGTTTGCAAAAATGAATGATTGTCCATATTGTGTGTCACTTCTGGAAGGTTTTGGTGGTTCTCCCTCCTCTCTACCCTGACCCAGGGTGTGTTGTTGTGGCAATGGTTTGTCCAGTTTTGGAAGTGATATTGGGGAGTGTGGTAGTCTCTGTGTAGTTGGGGGGTGTAGTATGTGTGGGCTTGATGACGAAATGTAGTCCAGTCTCGGGCATTTCCCCCTCTCCATCCGTACTCCTGCCACGTTTCTGCCTGTCTGTTTCTCCCTCTGTTTCTGCCTGCCTCTAAAAAATGTTCAGGGCTATTATATTGGACTTCCTCTCTTATATAGCGCTGTGTACCTCTGACGTGGAAATCGGGGCAATGAAGATCGTAGCATTTCCTCTCATTAACTGAGAGTTTGCATAGCTTAGGGTGAAAATATCTACACTCAGTATCAAAACGACATCTGCCTTTCCCTAACCAGTTCCGGCATTTCCGTGGGTGCATGAATGAGCATTCCGTGCCTCTGGGCCCATATCTGCACTGTCCTTTTGCATAATACCTGCAAATATTTTCATCTGTGATTGCATTATTCTTGTTTGTATCCGTGTACGACTTGGCTACCTCTGTGATTTTTGTTCCAACTTTCTCGTTTCTGCATTTATTCTCGGTATTACCCTTATCTTTCGCCTTGTTGCTTTCGTCTTTCTCATTCGTCTCATTTTTTATCTCCTTATTCATATCACCAGTTTGCTCTACAATATTGCCTTCATTTTTGTGTACCTCGACGCTATGTCCTTCTACATTGCTACTTTGACTCTCTAAATTCTCAATCCCTGGGTTGTGCTCAGAGTTCGTTGCTGTCTTTATATACTCTGCATATATTTCTGGTAGTTTTTGTGTGAATTGTAGCCTGTGTACTTCAGGAATGTCATTCATTAGTTTGGCAATGTTTTCCCACACCTGTCTGTCACTTTCACAGATCCAGTAGGTACCTTCCCGGTTTGCATATTGTGTAGGTAATCCTGTACAACTCAGGTGAAATCTTATGTTACAAATATTACATACAATGCCTACAACAGTCTTCCGAAGTGCCTTATTGCAGCCTCCACACACCTCCATGTTGGGTTTGTGATGTTATAATATTATATGCATATATTTATAATATTATATATATGTATATATAATATGTATACAGTATATTTATAATATTACATATGTTTATTTGTTAAAGTTTATGTGGGGGTACTTATCGCCTTGTGGAGAAAATATGGTCCTCTTGGGACCGTATAGTTGACCGTTGTTGTCCCAGGTCGGGGGCAGGATGTCACCGGTTGCCAGTTACTTGATTTATACACTGATTATTTGCCTGTATTTTCCTAAGGGAATTTCTGCTTTCTTCCGGCTTACAATGTTATTAACTTACTCTATTACTAGTTCCTAAACCTACTTGCCCATATTACAGTATATATTGCTGGTATATTATCACTGAGGGAGTATACTGTTACTGAGGGACTCCCTACACTGTGTAGGCCTCGTGGCTGTGGTGTAAACACAAGTGTGATGCCTCCTCCACAACTTTACATTTATACTTTTTCTATGAACAATTCTCTAACACTATTCACTAATTTATATGTTATGTTACACGTTCCACTTCACTGTTCACCGTATCACTGCTCGCTATATTTGATATATATCGCTTTTGCCTGTACACATGAGCCTGGTGGCACTGGCTCACCACGTGGGACCACGTTTATTCTGTATTTAACTCAAAGTTCCATTTTTAATTTCTGTATTCAACTTTCCTACGGGTCACTATGCACTGGGTGATCACTGTGGCCGTAATCCATAGTTGTAATCCTAAAAAATCCCGGTTTATTCCAGTGTTTTCACGGAGCGCGACGACGACACGTCTGTCCCCTAACCCGCGAACCCGCGAATTCCGCATTCCGCGAACCCGCGAAATATGTATGAAATACGGCAATATGACTGGGTTGCAATTATAGGGATTTAATAATTATTATTTCTCGATAAATGATCTCTAGCGAGAAATGAAGATGATATTATACTCTCCAGAGCATTCGATCGTAACAGAATAAAAACTGTTATGAAATAATTTCAATTAATAACTCTCGATTTTACATGATCAGGAGTCATATTATCAGCAATAGGCTCAGATTAAATTATATTAACACTACTGTTATTGGTGTTAAGAACTACTGCAATTAGTACGGTAATGGTAATTTATTATAATATAATAATAGATGATAAGTGTTGGAAATTTCCAACATTCATTACTTTGCATTTACTTGGGTTGAACTTCAACAGCCATTTGTTGGACCATTCACTCAGTCTATCTAGGTCATCTTGTAGCCTCCTACTATCATCCTCTGTTTCAATCCTCATATTTTTTGCATCGTCGGCAAACATTGAGAGGAACGAATCTATACCCTCTGGGAGATCATTACATATACCAGAAACAGTATAGGTCCAAGGACTGACCCCTGCGGGACTCCACTTGTAACGTCTCGCCAATCTGAGACTTCACCCCTCACACAGACTCGTTGTCTCCTGTTGCTTAGGTACTCATCTATCCACCGGAGTACCTTCCCTTTCACATCAGCCTGCATCTCCAACTTTCGCACTAGCCTCTTGTGTGGCACCGTATCAAAGGCTTCCTGACAATCCAAAAATATGCAGTCTGCCCACCCTTCTCTTTCTTGCCTTATTTTTGTTGCCTGTTTCACACACACACACACACACACACACACACACACACACACACACACACACACACACGTGTGTGTGTGTGTGTGTTTCACAGATAAATTTACAAGGACAAATCGCTGCAGGTAGAGAAAGCTAAACTGCAGAGATTTGTCTTACTGCCCACTACTGACCGTCACTGTCGACTTCATGTCCTGAGTTGAGTGCGGAGGTGTATACCATCTCGGCTCATCTTTAAGAGGTCCTCATCAAGGGCAACCCTACCTCTTCTTAAGTCTACTACAATGGACTACCAGGGTACGATCACCCTCCATTGGCTTCACACCACATCAGAGGTTCCACAATTCCAGATGAACTCCACAGCTGCCCTTTTCTTGCTTACAGCAATCGCCTCACTCGCAGTTCCCTTCAGTTTTCTTCACCAAAATTGCAAGAAATGTACTCTCTTCTAAGTGGCGGCGTATTGTGTGTGTGCTCCTTGGCCCCACACTGGCAAGTGATACCGCAAACCCTTTGCACAGGATGTACATGACAACTCTCTTGCACATGACAAGTCACGACCTTGCTTGTCCTTCATTGGCTAGCGATGATATCATCCAGCTTCTTCCCCGTAGGGAATCCCAAATACTATCGCTGTCTTTTCTTGTTATTCCGAAGTTGCTCAGCGACACCTTAATGCCCCTACAATACCTGTTCTATACCATCCAAGAGGGGTTTACTCTGCAAACTATATAAAACTTGTATTTTGATCATCTGTAAAAGTTAAATAGTATAGGAGCGAAATACTGTTGCACAATAACAACCTCTTTCAAAACTGGAGAAATTGCTGACCTGGAATGTGTGTGTGTTGAGATCATTCACTTTCAGAATCCACTCAATAAACCATCTAAATTATTAGGACCGACTCAAAAACCTAAATCTGTATTCTATTGAGTGCAGGCAGGAGAGAGACATAATAATTTACACATGGAAGATATTGGAGGGGCTGGTCCCAAACCTGCACACAGAAATAACATCACATGAGACCAGTAGGCATGGCAGGATGCGCAGAATACCACCATTGAAAAGCAGAGGTGCAATAGATACTCTGAGAGAGCGTCACTTGCTTTCTGGGTGACTCCGACGAGTAACACCACCGCGCAAGATTAGCAACGAGCAAGAGAGAGAGACGACGCCATAGCTTAGCATTTGCTTAGTTTAATTATTCGATCTTATAATCACAAGAGCGTTGCCACGCTAAATAGGCAATCAATGACCGTGTCCTGGAACCAGAGTGATACAAATCCAAATTCAACGTCCTTCACACATCAGCTGAGGACGAAGGATTGCATAGTTCTCTCCACCAACGGACACGCGGCTTGGCAACTATAAATTTTCTATTTGTTATACTGTATGCACATTTAACATTTAGACTAGTTGTCGTTAGACCATTCAATTGCAATAAAAATCCAGTACGTGTCTTCTTTAGCAATATTCGTAATTTATATAGGAAAAATATTGCATTAATACCTGTTGACAAATTTTACAGTGATTGCTATATTCAGTAGAAGTATTTCCTTTAATTAGGATGTATTATAAATAATCAAGTAGAAAGCTTCTATACTCTACTTGCCTTACAACAACAAGGTCCACGTCAAGCGAGGTGCTAGGCTTCCCCACCTTCACGTGCAACAATTTGTCCGACGCAATACGTCGTCAGTGGAGTGTGGCAACCGATTTCATCTCACTTAATTTCACAGCTAAGCTGTTAATTGTTATTGTAGAGATACTAATAACGTAGACATTTCAATGATCTCCCATTGAGATCCATGTTACTAACAACTGGTAGTAATACTAATCTATCGTAGTATCTTGAGTCCCACTCGCCTCTAATTATTATTGCCCAATTTTGCAATTACTTATTTTATTTACGTCAGTGAACGAACCACATTGAAATGATGTCAAGGATACAATAGTATTTTGGCATATAACCCCCCATTTTGGGTGAGCAGATTTGAATCAGAAATTACAGTCCCTTTAATATTCAATATAATATTTATCAATAATATCCACAGGACACTGTGGATATTATTGAATTCATAGTAAACCATTCATGGATTTAATAGTAAACCACTTGCGCTACCCAGTTTCCACTTTTCCATTAAAAAGTGGTGGTCCTTTGCAGCTATCGAAAATTAGCATCAATTTAAAGGAATTACATGAGTCAAGTTTTTCCACAGGGACCCTTACCCCCGGAATCACTGCAAGGTTACCCTGAGTTGATTTCGTGGCTTTAGTGTCCCCGTGGCCCGGTCCTCGACCAGGCCTCCACCCCCAGGAAACAGTCCGTGACAGCTGACTAACTCGTGGTACCTATTTACTGCTAGGTAACAGGGGCATAGGGTGAAAGAAACTCTGCCCATCGTTTATCACCGGCGCCCGGGACCACAGAATCATATGACCAGCGTGTTGTCCGCTCGGCCGGCCGGCTCCTTTAACCGGTAACAGCAAGGTAACCACAAGGTAGCCAGAATTACGTACGTGTGTGCAGGAGTGTTGGGTAGTGGGCAGCCAGCATCATGTAAATGGGTATGAGAAAGCGTAGGAGACTTGGCAGCCAGAATCGTGTCTCCTCTTCTCTTTGACAGGCCTTTTCTGCCCTCTCACTCTACAATCCCTCCCTCCTGGTTTATACCTGGTTGATGGGGTTCTGGGAGTTCTTTTACTCCCCAAGCCCGGCCCGAGGCCAGGCTTGACTTGTGAGAGATTGGTCCACCAGGCTGTTGCTTGGAGCGACCCGCAGGCCCACATACCCACAGCCCGGTTGGTCCAGTACTCCTTGGAGGAATAAATAAAGTTTACTCTTGAAGATGTCCACGGTTGTTCCGGCAATATTTCTTATGCTTGCTGGGAGGGTGTTGAACAACTGTGGACCTCTGATGTTTATACAGTGTTCTCTGATTGTGCCTATGGCACCCCTGCTCTTCACTGGTTCTATTCTGCATTGTCTTCCATATCGTTCACTCCAGTACGTAGCTATTTTACTATGTAGATTTGGTACTTGGCCCTCCAGTATCTTCCAGGTGTATATTATTTGATATCTCTCTCGTCTTCTTTCTAGTGAGTACATTTGGAGGGTTTTGAGACGATCCCAATAATTTAGGTGCTTCATCGCGTCTATGCATGCTGTATAAGTTCTCTGTATTCCCTCTATTTCAGCAATCTCTCCTGCTCTGAAGGGGGAAGTGAGTACTGAGCAGTACTCAAGACGGGACAACACAAGAGACTTGAAGAGTACATCCATTGTGATGGGATCCCTGGATTTGAACGTTCTCGTAATTCATCCTATCATTTTTTCTGGCTGATGCAATATTTGCTTGGTTATGCTCACTAAACGTTATGTCAGACATCATTATTCCCAAATCCTTTACATGCTGTTTTCCTACTATGGGCACATTTGATTGTGTTTTGTACCCTGTATTATGTTTAAGGTCCTCATTTTTACCGTACCTGAGTACCTGGAATTTATCACTGTTAAACATCATGTTTTTTCTGATGCCCAGTCGAAAACTTTATTAATATCAGCTTGAAGTTTTTCAATGTCCTCAGCCGAGGTAATTTTCATACTGATTTTTGTATCATCTGCAAAGGATGATACGAAGCTGTGACTTGTATTTATGTCTATATCTAATAAGAATAAGAATTAGCAGCGGTGCAAGGACTGTACCCTGAAGTACAGAGCTTTTAACTGCGCTCGGACTAGATTTTATATGGTTGACCGTTACTCGCTGAAACCTGTTTGACAGAAAACTGAGTATCCAGCGTCCTACTTTACCGGTTATTCCCATTGACTTCATTTAGTGTGCTTTCACGCCATGGTCACATTTATTGAAAACCTTTGCGAAGTCCATGTATATCACATCAGCATTCTGTTTTTCTTCTAATGCCTCAGTGTCTTTGTTGTAGTGATCAAGTAGCTGTGAGAGGCACGAGCTCCCCGCTCGCTCCCAGATATATCTCGCCTTCACTCTTCTCTTCATCAAAAACTCTATTTTCTCTACAGATCTCCAGCTGTTTCCCCTCATTCTACAGCACCCTCGTTTATAGCCCACACCCTATATGTCACAGTCAACCCTATCCAGCTCCCTCTACCGAGGTAATACACCATTCCTTTTCTTCCCGCCTCACTCATTCTCATCTCTTACCAATTCGCTTTCTCCCCATTCCCTTCTCTCCTCTGCTGGTCTCCCCACTCCCTTCTCTCCCCTGCCACTCTTCCTTCTGCTTACCTTGGCACATTGTTGGTTGAGGAGGATATCTACGACAGCATCACTGAGGTCCTCTGCTCCGTCGACCAACAACACGTCATAACCTTTGATGCGAGGCTTCTCCAGCTGCCAGGCCTTCACTAGTCCGTCCTGTTGACAACACACAGCCGTTTCAAGTACTCTCACTACAACATTTATATTACTGGTAAACGTGCCATCTATCAGATGTTCAACAATGGAAAATGTGACATCTATCAGATGAGCAACTATAGAAAATACGCTATCTACCAGATTGGTAACCATAGAAAATATGACATCAATCAGATGGGTAACAATGGAAAATATGATATCTATCAGATGGGTAACAATGAAAAATATGGCATCTATCAGATGAGTAACAACGGAAAATATGCCATCAATCAGATATGTAACAATGGAAAATATTCCATCTATGAGATATGTAACAATGGAATATATGCTATCCGCTGGGTAATAATGGACAACATGCCATCTGTTAGATGGTAAGAAATTATGACATCTATCAAATAATTAACAATGGAAAATATGTCATATATTACCAGAAATTACATGAAAATACCCGAGGGCCACTGACACTAGTGGCGTCGACGATGACAGGAAGCTGCGGCTGGTCGAAGGTCCGACCAATTCCTTTATAATCTTTTCCAGTTGGATTTTGAAATTCAACAGGGTCTTGCCATTTATGGCTTAGGCGGGTAGGAAGTTCCGTGGATTTATAATCCTGTCGGTGAAAAAGCATCTCCTATTCTCAACCCTACATTATGGCTTGTTGAGCTTGAAACCGTTGATCCTTGTTTGTGTTACATCTGCACGGATAAGCATCCTCCAAATTATTCGATATTTGAAAAGTTTCAATTAAATCCGTTCTGTCATGCCTGGTTTGCAGTGTTGTTAGCTCTATAACCCTCAACTATTCCTAGTATGTGAGCTTGTGAGATTTTTTTTCTACGCTTACCTCCCTTAGGAAGTGGACCTCAAAACATAAAGAACTGCACACTGCAGATATTTCTACTCTAAGCATGAGACCAATTGAAAAAGGAAAAGCAGAAGCAAACCACCAGGCTTCCACCACAAGGGTGAAAACCTGTACACTTGGGCCGCTGATTCCTAATAGTTAAAAAAAAAGGTAAAACCAATAAAGGATAACCGACGGATTCTCACACCAAATTTAACTTTGATGTGTGGCGCTATGAATTGGAATTCGAATTTCCCAAGAACAGCCGTCATTAAAAAAGATCACATTTACAGACATGCGTATAACGCAGAACATGGGTGGAAAAGAATGGTTGAAAGGTTGACATCAAAGACCGTTTTCTATAACAAAACAAATTATTAACAAAAGATTAAACTACTGCAACATCGAGGTTTATGTTACGTTAATATCCATCAAGTGGCCCTATAAGAACAGCTACTTAACAACTATGAAATAGCAACGCCTCTGGTCCATTGCTGCGTGGCTGAATGCTGAACAAACCTGAACAATGGTGCCCACTGACGACGCAATATTGCAAACAAATATTCACAAGACTAAGTTTACATAACAGTGAGTGATTCGTTATGGCCTTCCAGTGGCACTTGCAACACAGTTATTCAACAGCCCCTCGCACTACGGGCTGATTAAATGAACTAACTGAACAATGGTGCCCACTGGTGACACAAGCTTGCAATCAATACTGTCACGGTTTCACGGTGACCAGATACTATAATCACAATCTTACAGGTCCTCCAGCCTCCAGGCGAAATACTCACGTAACTAGG
>WNGS01070114.1:0-13315 GCA_020271785.1 Procambarus virginalis | reverse complement strand
TGGTAAGGGGGCCTCTGTGTTTGCGTCCAGGGTGTATTGTTTCCGAAGTGATTCGTCCAGATTCGGTAGTGGGGCGGGTGTTGTGTGGTGTAGTACCTGTGTATTCGTTGGTAATGTGTATTCCAGTCTTGGGGTATGTCCCTTCCCCTCTGTAATCCTGTAGTGGGTTCCATCTGGACTGTTGCTCTCTTTTATTTTTCTACTCTGTTTTCTGCCTTCCTCTACGAAAAAATTGTCAGTAGTGTCTATTGATCTTCCCGTCTATAACGCAGTGTACCTCTCACGTGGAATGCCGGACACTGAAGATTGTAGCATATTTTTTGTCCCTAATTGAGGATTGACATAATTTAGGTGGAAGTATCTACACCCTGGTTCCAACCGGGCATGTACCCCTCGCCAACATGTTCCGGCATTTTCGAGGATGCAGGAGAAAATGCATTTTGTTCCTAATTTTCCCTATTTGCATATTCGTTTAGCGTAGAATTTGCAAATGAAAATAGCTAGAAAATGCGAACCTGACCAGTGCCTGGAAAAAATAAGCTCAGTACAGACACTAGAAATATGCATCAACCGCACCCCCTAAGAAAAAGAGGAAGAGATGCAGATTGGAACGAGAACGTCGTTCCCTATATAGGCGAAGAAACGAATCGCGGTACAACTTGAGAGTCGCACCCATCTCAGGAACGGCGAAGAAGGTTAGGTAGCGAAATAGGAAAAAATTGAACTCAAGCTACAAGAATCATACAAAACGCAGGAGAGGCAAAGAGAGCAAAAGGCCATCAGTGAAATAGAGAGAAACCCGAATATTTTTTCTCCTATGCAAAATCAAGACGAAAAACCACTCTAGTATTGGGCCCCTGCGAAAGGAAGATGGAACTTTCACCGTGACAACAAAGAATGAGCGAGCTACTGAGGAAGCAGTACGACTCGTTTTCAGCGAGCCATTAAACGCACTAAAGATCGGTAACCCAATGAATCTTTTCAGGATATGATACCAACATCAAACCATATATCAGAGTCACCCTATCCCCACTGGATTTTGAAGAAGCCATAAACAGTATGCCTATGCACTCCGCACCAGGCCCGGATTCTTGGAATTCCATATTCATCAAGAACTGCAAAAAACGCACTATCGCAGGCCCTCACAATCTGTGGAGACAAAGTCTAGATACTGGCGTTATTCCTGATATACTAAAAACAGCAGAGATAGCACGACTCATAAAGGAGGAAATAAGGCGAGCCTCAGATATTAACACCAAGTAAGGCAACCGGCACTTCCACTACCACGATAACATCATTTATATTTGCCAACATTCAAGGTATAAAAACACGCAAATCCAACAAAGTTCACTTTATAGATGGTCTCCTTCATGAGGCAAATGCAGTGTTTGCAGCCCTAACAGAAACCCACACAAAGGACTATCATGATGGTGAAATATGGATCTCAGAGTACAATCTTTTCAGATGTGATAGGAAACACCGGCTTCAGGGTGGGGTCAGCCTATACATCAAAGACACACTCATCTGTACTGAGCTGCTAAACACCTCAAATGATATGGTGAAGAAGTGCTGATAATCAAAATAGAGATCCTAAATGTAGTTATTGTCCTTGTATATAAGTCACCGGAGGCAAACCCTCAGCAGTTTAAAGACCAACTAATGAAAATAGAACACTGCTTGGAAAACCTCATAAATCCAGCTCCGAACATCATTCTGCTTGGGGACTTCAACCTACGGCACCTGAAATGGAAGCACCTGGCTAATACAGTAATATCAGAAAGAATACCAGGAAGTAGCCTTAATGAACAGGCACATGCAAATGACCTGCTACGGATGTGCGACAGGTTTGCCTTAAACCAGCAAATAGTAGAACCAACTAGGAAGGAGAACACGCTGGACCTCATTTTCACTAATAATGATGAATTGATCAGGAACATAATGATTACAAATACCTGTTACTCAGATCACAACTTAATTGAAGTTATGACAACCATGGGGAATAGACCTCCAAAACCAGTCCAGATTCCCGGTGGAGGAGATTTCAGCAAATTCAACTTCAATAATAAACAGATAAACTGGGAGCAAATAAACCAGGACTTCACAGAAATAAACTGGGAAGAACAGCTAGAAAATGCGAACCTGAACCAGTGCCTGGAAAAATAAGCTCAGTAGCACTAGAAATATGTACAAACCGCATCCCCCTAAGAAAAAAGAGAAGAAGAGATGCGATTGGAACGAGAACGAGTCAGATCGTAGTAAAGACAGAGAAACGAAGAAGAACAACTTGAACGACGAATCACAAGGAACAACTTGAGAGTCGCACCCTATCTCAGGAACGGCGAAGAAGGTTAGGTAGCGAAATAGGAAAAATTGAACTCAAGCTACAAGAATCATACAAAACGCAGGAGAGGCAAAGAGAGCAAAAGGCCATCAGTGAAATAGAGAGAAACCCGAAATATTTTTTCTCCTATGCAAAATCAAGATCGAAAACCACATCTAGTATTGGGCCCCTGCGAAAGGAAGATGGAACTTTCACCGATGACAACAAAGAAATGAGCGAGCTACTGAGGAAGCAGTACGACTCGGTTTTCAGCGAGCCATTAAACGCACTAAAGATCGGTAACCCAAATGAATTTTCATGGATATGATACCAACATCAAATCATATATCAGACGTCACCCTATCCCCCTGGACTTTGAAGAAGCCATAAACAGTATGCCTATGCACTCTGCACCAGGCCCGGATTCTTGGAACTCCATATTCATCAAGAACTGCAAAAAACCACTATCGCAGGCCCTCCACATTCTGTGGAGACAAAGTCTAGATACTGGCGTTATTCCTGATATACTAAAAACAGCAGAGATAGCACCACTTCATAAAGGAGGAAATAAGGCAGAGGCAAAAATTACAGACCGATAGCGTTAACATCGCACATCATTAAAATTTTTGAGAGAGTGCTAAGAAGTAAGCTCACAAAATACATGGAAGCACAGCATCTCCATAACCCCCGACAACATGGTTTCAGAACAGGGCGCTCTTGCCTGTCGCAGTTGCTGGACCACTATGATATGGCATTAGATGCTATGGAAGACAAACAAAACGCTGATGTAATTTACACAGATTTCGCAAAAGCTTTTGATAAATGTGACCATGGTGTTATTGCACATAAAATGCGCTCAAAAGGAATTACCGGAAAAATAGGCAGATGGATCTACAATTTCCTGACCAACAGAACCCAATGTGTAATAGTCAACAAAATAAAATCCAGCCCATCAACCGTTAAGAGCTCAGTCCCCCAGGGTACTGTGCTTGCTCCAGTACTTTTTCTCATCCTCATATCGGACATAGACAAGAACACAACCTATAGCACTGTATCATCCTTTGCAGATGACACCAGGATCTTCATGAGAGTAGGCAACATAGAGGACACGGCAAACCTCCAGTCAGATGTAGATCAGGTCTTTCTATGGGCTACAGAAAATAATATGGTGTTTAACGAAGATAAGTTCCAGCTCATGCGCTATGGAAAAAATGAAAATATAAAACGGAAACCACGTACAAAACTCAGGCAAATCATAACATAGCACGAAAAGGCAATGTAAAGGATTGGGTGTACTCATGTCGGAAGACCTTACCTTTAAAGAACACAATAAAGTGGCCGTCACAACTGCACGAAAAATGACGGGTTGGATAACAAGAACTTTTCACACTAGAGATGCTATACCGATGATGATACTTTTCAAAACGCTGGTGCTCTCTAGAGTGGAGTACTGCTGCACAATGACAGCCCCTTTCAAAGCTGGAGAAATTGCTGACCTGGAGAGCGTGCAGAGATCCTTTACTGCTAGAATCCACTCGGTAAAACATCTAAACTATTGGGACCGACTAAAGAGCCTAAATCTGTACTCCCTTGAGCGCAGGCGGGAGAGATACATAATAATTTACACATGGAAAATATTAGATGGGCTGGTCCCAAACCTGCACACAGAAATAACATCACATGCGACCAGAAGACATGGCAGGATGTGCAGAATACCCCCGTTGAAAAACAGAGGTGCAACTGGTACTCTGAGAGAGAACTCCATCAACATCAGGGGCCCGAGACTGTTCAACACGCTCCCGCTACACATAAGGGGCATAACTGGCAAACCCCTCACAGTGTTCAAGAGAGAACTGGATAAGCACCTCCAAAGGATACCTGATCAACCAGGCTGTGACTCGTACGTCAGGCTGCGAGCAGCCGCGTCCAACAGCCTGGTTGATCAGTCCAGCAACCAGGAGGCCTGTTCGATGACCGGGCCGCGGGGACGCTAAGCCCCGGAAGCACCTCAAGGTAAGGTAAGGTTCCCTTTGTAAGCCAAGGATTGTTAAGCCTTTTGGTTGTGACTTGTTTTGTAAGCATAGGACAGTGGGTGTTATAAAGGCTAAGAGTTTTTTTAAGAAAAAATTGCACTGCTAGGTTGATGTCCCCTATGTTACCTAACTCGGACTCCCAGTTGACATTATCAGCAGCAGTTATAAAATTGTCTATAGCAGTTTCATTGTGCAGCCTAAAACTTAACTCCCTTGACTCTTGAGGTGGTTTGTTAATGTTAGTTAAGAGAAATGTATGTACCTTTCCTGAATAAACATATTTATTTATTTATTTAAATGTGGGGTAATGGTCTGTAGTGCTATCGGTGATTATACATGAAGTAAGCGGAGAGGTTATGTTGGCCCAGAAGATTCAGGCCGAGGAAACCCCCTCAGCTCAAAGTGACCTTCTTCAAAAGCTGGAAAAACAGATCAATCTCCTTCACATTCACCAGGCGGCTTCCGAAGATGACCTAGAGCAGCAACAACTTCATGACTCCCTGATAATTAGCTCTACTGATCTACCTGATGAACAACAAGGTGAGAATTGTTGTAACATAGCCCACACCCTAATTAATTCAAAGATCAAAGTCAATGTTGATATCAAATCAGCTATCAGGATAGATAAAAACAGTTCCCGTAGCAGTAGGAGAATGCTCATCAAACTTGCAAATCCCTCTGTTAAGTTTGACCTCATACAATCAGCTGCTAAGCAAAAAACCAACCTCTATATAAATGAGTGTCTTACAAAGCAGCGTGGATCCCTCCTCTTCAGGCTGCGAAATATTCGCAAACTAAACCCTGGTCTTATCAAGCAGTGCTACACTAGGAATGGAACGATTATTGCAAAGAAGGAAAGTGCAGGAAAAAGATATGAAATAAAGTGTGACCAACAACTGCTGGCCTTATTTAGTGATTGTGGTATATCTGAAAACCTGAACCCTACCAATACCAGTACTTAAATAACTCTTTCAGTGCCTGAGCCTAACCTAACTTAATCTAACTTTGTCCAAGGTGCTGTCTCTGCCTTACCATTTACCTAATGTTCTCTCATTCATATAATTTCCTAAATAATCCGTCAAGTCTCCATGCACTTATGCAAGCATCTACCTCAGTATCATTGTAAAATTTTACTCTTAAATCTAATCTTAACCTATTCTTTTTAAATTTTAAATTTAATTGTACTGATGTATGTCATTTATTGAAATTAATTATTGATATCATTTTGTTCTCTTAATTAAGTTCATACTAATTATAGGTTAAAAACTAAGCTAAATAAAATTTATTATCTTTAAGATTATTTTACTTTACAATTATCATTTGTCAAATTTTTTATATATTCATCTTGACAGTCTCTACTGATTTTTTGTTCTCTCCACCAAACGTGTGTATCCTTCATGGCTATCTAGTGACCTTTATTCTACTTCTAATTGTTTCAATTCTTTTGTTTACTTGCATTTATTGTTGTGTTTTGCCATAATTATTCTCTAATTATAGCAGACTTAGTACTTATGTAACTATTATTGTATTGTTGTATTATTGTATTGTTGTGTTTTGCTACAATTATTCTCTAAATATAGCAGACTTAGTATTTATGTAAGCATTTACCTCAGTGTCTTAGTAATTCTTGCTCATAAATATAATCTTGCCCTATTATTTTTTTTTTAATTTTTAAATTTAATTGTAATTTGATTTATACATCATTTATTGTAATTAATTATTGAGCTCATTTGTTTTCTTAAGTTCATACTAATTATAGATTCACAACTAAGCTATATTAAATAATTTATTTTTAAGATTATTTTACTTACGATTATTATTTGTCTCTTTATTTTTTGCTATATATTATTCTTGTCAGTCTACTGATTTTTTCTTCTCTCTTAACCTAACTACTGTATCCTTCCTGGCTATCTACGGGATCTTTACTCTACTTCAAATTGTTTCTATTTTTTGTGTACCTACGTTTATTGTTGTGTTTTGCTATAATTACTTTCTATTTACAGCAGATTTAGTATTTAACTGTTCCTGTAATTGCTTATCTTATTGTATCGTGACATTATTTTATCTATATGCTTACTGATATTGATCCTGATCGAAATCTTCTGTCCCATATCCACACAAATCAGCACATTGATCATCATTATTGCAGGTATTACACAGCAAATCTTGCAAAAAACAAACTCCTAAATAGCACCTGCTTATCAGTTTACAACCAAAATGTTAGGTCACTTGGTAAACATTTTGATGATATAAATGCACTACTTACAGCACTAGGTACTAAATTATCATTCATCATTTTAACGGAAACTTGGCTAAGTAATGACTATACCCAACTCTACAATTTAGCTGGTTATAAAGCCATTCATAACTGCAGGCCTAATAAAAAAGGAGGTGGCACAGCAATATATTACAAAGATACCTTCATCTGCAATAGTGTTATTAGTGATAGAGACGACTATTGTGAATATACCTTTGCCAAGTTCTCCAGTAAATCCCTTAAATCCTCCCTGACTATCGGTGCCATCTATAGATTTCCTAATACCAACATAGCTTCATTCTCAGACAACGTAAGGAATCTTATCATAAATAACAATCTCAACAAAAATCACATCATTCTGGGAGGTGATTTCAATATTGACCTGGGTCTTCAAAACAACCCTCAAGTTGACTATTTCCGTAACAGCATGCACTCCTGTATGCTAATCCCCACAATCACCAAGCCCACCCGAGTCACTCAAACATCTGCCACTACCCTGGATCACCTATGGACTAATATAACAGCTCCCCTTACATCTGGGGTAATTTATGACAGAACAACTGACCACTATCCTACCTTCCTCATAGCAAACATGGACACAACACCACCAGAAACCAAGAAACTCTCATTCAGGCTACACAGTGAATCAGCTTTAGGCAATCTCTCTAATGCACTTCACAATATTAACTGGGAATCTGAATTTAATAATACACAGGATATAAACTCATTAACTAACCTCTTTCTCTCCAAAACTCTAAGCCTCTACAACACTCACTGTCCCCTCCTTACCAAACAAGTAACTGATAAAAGAAAAAATAACCCGTGGCTCACAAGTGGCATAATTAAATCAATCAACAAAAAACATGAATATGAAAAGAAATTTAGGATTGGCCTAGTTACAAAGGAAGTAGTTAAAAGGTACTCATCAGTGCTTACCAGTATCATAAGAAAAGCTAAACTTTCATATTATGAGACTAGATTCAAAGAAGCAAAAGGCAACATGAAAAGCACATGGAATACCATCTCTAATATCCTAGGAACTAAACAACACTCCCACAACCAGATAACACTCTCTAAGGATGGCCTTACACCGTCATCTGATTTAGAAATGGCGAATGAATTTAATAGCTTCTTTTCATCGATTGGTGCTAACCTTGCAAGTAAAATCCCACAGACTCAGACACATATCAACACATATCTCTCAGGCAGCTATCCAAACTCTCTTCTCCTTTCACCAGTCAGCCCGACAGATGTTGTGTCCATCATACACTCACTAAAAACCAAAGCTGGGAACATCAGTGAAATCCCATCCATTGTATACAAGAGCGCCTCCCATGCCCTTGCGCCACCTATAGCTCTGCTGTTCAACAAATCCCTTGAGTGTCATACCTTCCCTGATATCCTTAAAAAAGCAAGAGTAACGCCAGTTCATAAAGGAGGTAATCCGGCAGACATAAACAATTATAGACCAATATCAAACCTACCCATACTATCAAAAATATTTGAAAAAATTATCTACAAACAGCTCTACTCCTATCTCGTAAAATTCGACATTCTTAGCCCCTGTCAGTTTGGCTTCCGCTCCCAAAAGAGTACCAACGATGCAATTATTAGTCTCCTTGATATAATTTACTCAGCCCTTGACAAAAATGAGTTTCCGATTGGACTCTTCATTGACCTGAGAAAGGCCTTTGATACTGTTAATCACAATTACCTCTTATGTAAACTCCATCATTATGGAATCCGAGGCCATGCACTGGACTATATCCAATCCTATCTTAGTGATAGACACCAATGTGTAGCCATCAATAATATAACCTCTCCCACTCTACCAATAACCGTTGGAGTGCCACAGGGCAGCATCTTGGGACCTCTTCTATTTCTTATATACATCAATGATCTGCCTAATGTCTCTAACATTCTGAAACCTATTTTGTTTGCTGATGATACTACCCTCATCTACTCTAACCCCAACCCACATACACTAAATAATGTTGTTAATAATGAACTAAAAAAAGTCCACTTATGGATGTCAACCAACAAACTAACACTTAACATAGAAAAGACCTACTACATCTTATTTGGAAGCAAATCTACAAATGCAATTCAGCTTCAGATAGACAATGTAAACATTAGCAATAAAAATGATGGAAAGTTTCTTGGCCTATTCCTAGACAAGAGACTCAACTTCAGTACCCACATACAGCACATAACTAAGAAAGTCTCTAAAACAGTTGGTATACTCTCCAAAATCAGATATTATGTACCTAACTCTGCTCTCATCTCTCTATATTATGCACTAATCTATCTTAACTATGGTATCTGTGCATGGGGTTCAACCACTGCAAACCACCTCAAGTCCATCATCACCCAGCAAAAATCTGCTATCAGAATAATATCAAATTCTGCTTTCAGACAACACTCAGCCCCCTTGTTTAACTCCCTAAACATGCTAAACATAATCTCACTCCACAAATTCTCTTGTGTCAACTACATTTACAAAACCCTGTTCTTAAATGCAAATCCTGCTCTGAAACTCTTCCTGGACAGATGTAATAGGACCCATTATCACCACACCAGAAATAAATATCTCTTTGATATCCCCAGAGTTAAACTTAATCTGTGTAAACACTCTATGCAAATAAAGGGACCCAGTTTATGGAACTCACTCCCTATTGAATTGAAAGGCTGTCCAACTTTTACATCATTCAACAACAAAACTAAAAAGTACCTAATTTCATCTTCATAGTTTTTTACATTTTGCTTTAAAATTGCACTGTATCTTTGCTACCCAATCTCCCAACCTTCATGTACCCAATTTGAACATCTTTACCATTGTGATCATTGCTGTCTTCTTATATGTGCTGTCAATCTGCTGTATGGTGTCTATTAATCTTGTTTAAATTACCAATCAAGCTGTCGATGTAATCAATCAGAGCTTTAATATACCAATGTGCTTTATTATACTTACTAAGCTCTCTCATCTCATTTTTCTCTTGCTATGTATTTGTTATCATTTATTAATTTTGATAGAAATTACCTACTTAAAATTATCTGTTAGATTAAGGACCTGCCCGAAACGCTGCGCGTATTAGTGGCTTTACAAGATTGTAAATACTGTACTATTCAATGTATTCTCACAAACCCAATGTACCTTCTTGTATATAATAAATAAATAAATAAATAATAATAAATAAATAAATAAAAATAATAAATAAATAAATAAATAAATATACCAATTTGACAGTTAATTTCAGCAACACGATCAACGACGCTTGAAATATTAAGTTCTTTCTCATGTTAAGTATTTTTGTGGTACTAGGGTACCCAAGGATTATTCTCAAGACTTCGTTTAATTATCCTCTATTTTTCAAACCCTCCAAGCTTGCTTTCAGGTATCAAAGCAAGCAGAGGTTCAACATAATCCGCTAAAGATCTAATGTGTGCAAGTACATCATTTTCACAACTCTGACATTTGCACCATCTTCTTGATGTTATCTTGAGATGATTTCGGGGCTTTATATTTAGTAAGATCCTGAGTGAAGCTTGGACTATGTTTTGTAAGATTGATGAAGTTGAAGAGTAAACTGTCGGAAATCCGACACTCATAATAACATGGTTATCCCCTTAAAGAAAAGAGAATGGGTGATTCTGTGACGTCATCGACATCACATATTTACATTACTCATAATTTCTTTTAAACAACAGTCTAGTGTTTAAATTTAATAAAAAAGTGTTCACTAGGACTGAATACAATTACTAACACCAAAACATAGCTTGACTCCCTTGTTACTGTAACATTAAATCTAGAAGGAGAACCACCAAAACATTGGAACAGGGAGGGAGCATCACTCTACACAGAGAGAACAATAACAACACGAAAACGAGTGTTCCAGAGAATTGAGTCTCGTACGATAGACATACTCTTCTATCCCAAGAGATCTACAACGACAATGCCTCTACAACCACAGGAACACCAGTATCCGTCTTACCAAGTATTTTTTGTATAAATTGGCCGGTTTATTCATAAATAGGTTAGATGGTTATAATGTGGGTGAAACCTCACCAACACGTACTTTCTCAGCTCTACACACACACATATTCGATGTCATTTCTGTAATTATATGTTTAGGGAACCTTTATTAATTTCTTACATCCCAAACAGGTAATTGTGAGGGAAGTTAGTGAAGCAGGAAGCTGGCTCCCAACATAATTATAGAAATTGCTCCATTAACTGTCCATTGTCACGCGCCGCTCACCTTGGCCTTGTGTTACATGAGGTTACAGTTAAACAGCGAGGGATGGTGCTACTGATCCTATAACCCCATGTCGTGGGACTTCACTACCTCCACTAGGGTATTACACATCACCCCGGGAGCTCTCCTAGTCATGCCTCAAGGCCGGTCACCACTTGACCTTGCAACCCGTCCTCGCAAATCTAATAAGTCAATATTGACTTATTAAATATGTGCATAGGTGACATACTTAACATAATAGTTTCCCTTGAAAAGCTTCATAGAAAACACCGACCTTACCTAACCTTGTTAGTATGTTAAATAAGCATCTTATAGCTTCGTAATTACAATTGTTACTTAACCTATTATAGGTATATGTTAGGTAATAATTGTAATTATGAAGCAATAAGATGCTTATCTTAACATACTAACAAGGTTAGGTAGGGTCAGTGTTTTCTATGAAGATTTTCAAGGGAAACTATTATGTTGTATGTCACCTATGCACATATTTAATAAGTCAATATTGACATTAAATTTGCGAGGACGGGTTGGACCTTGGACCCAAGGGGGAGAGGAGAAGGCCCCGCTCACATTGCTAAGCTTGATTCCTGCAGTATGTGACTCCCCACCGACCCTGCCCACCTATGTGTGCAGAGAATTTGCCGGACTTCCAGCCGTAGCCTCACTTCACCCTCTACCCTCTGGTCGCCAGCTGGGTAATTCCCTCAGCGTCCCAGCAACGCCGTTAGTTCGAATATAATATATTACAGCATCCTAGGGTCGTACTATGTGCTGCCAGTACTAGAATTCAAATGTACAGTCGTATTCCCAACTCAGGGTCACTCATTAGGGAATGCCAGTACCAGTGTTCAAATCTGATGTCGTGTTGCCAACACAGGGTCTCTCTCTATGCCATTCCAGTAACAGTACAGTACAATCATGTTATTAATCACAAAGCTCAATGAGATGGAGGTTAGACCAAAGACAGTGATAAAATAATAAAAAGTTTACTCAAAGTAAACTACAACACACATAACATGTATGGATTTATGGAGATAATATATAATGGTGACAGCAGCGCTCCTATGTGGCCGCCAGCAGCTCGCATTAGCTGATGAATTAAAGGGATCACTGGGCCACCCTCACTGGGGCGGCTCCGTCAGCGTCGCTCGTCATTCCTCCACATGGGCCGGTCACACGCTGTCTTCACCAATCAGTAGAATAATATATACGTGCTGTCCCTCAGCCTAATCTACTCCTATGACTTATATGCACTCTAATAAATGCCTAAGCATAAACAATAATAATAGGCCTATCTTGCCTAACGACCAAGGGAAATATGGTAGGGAAAATTGATCTACCTTAACATATCCTGTTCTCAGACGCTTAGGCTCCAGTCGCCGTTCGCTGGGTACTCAGTTCCTCGCGTTGTTCCCAGCGTTCCTTAAGCATCACCAGTCCATGGGCGTCGTGAAGATTCTTATCATATCCATGCTCATTCTCTGAGTGAAGTTCCTGGGCGTTAACTCGTCCAGTCGTCACTCCACACATCGTCTCCTCAAGCACTCCTTCACGGAGACCACACTCAAGGATTAAAGGATTAGGATGCATCTTCTCCCTCCTGAGTTCCTAGTGGACGTGATCCAATCACAAAAGCTCTGAATGCTTTGGAGTTCCACTGACGGCGAGTCACTCACTCCTCCAGCCGGCATAACTCTCCGACTTCTCCAAGACTATATGCACACGGTCCTCGCCGCCCTTACACCGCTGGATTAGGCTTCCTCACACTTCCCTGAAGTACTGCAGTCCTTGTTAGTCCACTATACATTCGTCAGGCTGTGATATCCACTTAAGGAGGCTCTTAGACCTCGGAACTCTGAGAGCTCAATCGGCGCAAGTCCGTTTCTCACGAAGCGCCAATATCTCTGAGCGCCTAGAGCGCCAGGCGGCGGGCCAGGTCTCTCGGTGACGTCACAGACCCAGGGCGGGCTCTGAAAGGTCAACGAAGTCGACTTTTCCACTTCCCTGCAACTTATACAAATGCAAATTTCTTCCCAAATAAGCAACCATTCTGGAAGCCTCATACCTTTCCCTCACCTCAGAGACCTGCAGGTAAGCTGATATGACTCTTACAGCTGGCATACGGTAGAAACTGGAGAGGGCACCGTCACACCATCAAGCTTTGTAGGCCTCCAGACAGCCGCCATTACGTGGCACTCAGAGGCACAGAGCCCCCCCAATTTTGATGCTACAATTACACAGCCTTAGCAGGCCCCATCAACAGGAACAGCTAAGCCCCTTTTGTTTTGTACAATATTGTAGATTAGTATGTAATTATAATTCATTATTGCTATAAATAATCTATATTAGACACCATATGTGTATGATTTATAATTTATATATTGAAGATTAGGTAAACAATTTGTGGTTAATGAAGGAGTCATTTCAAAGTGGTTTAAGCTGCAAATTG
>WNGS01070103.1:0-10243 GCA_020271785.1 Procambarus virginalis | reverse complement strand
CTATTTACGTTACAGCTCAGCGGAGGGAGGTGGGGCAGCCACCTTCAGGGAGACCCAGAAAATCCACAAGTACAGAACCTAGAACGTTGTTACAGGTTCGTGCCGATAGGCTCAGAGACTCTGGGCGCCTGGGGTAAATGTGCACTCAAGTTTTTAAAGGAGGTTGGTGAGGAACTCATTGGGAAAACTAGAGACCCACGAGCAGCCAGTTTCCTATTCCAGCGCCTCAGTGTCGCAGTGCAGAGGGGAAATGCGTGCTGTATCCTGGGTACGCACCCAACCTCCGAGGAGCTGGACGAGGTCTTCGAACGCTGATTGTTTAATTGTTATATATTTGTGTGTGTGTGTGTGTTCTCTGTAAACTGTAGCATTGCAATAAAATAAACAAAACATACAAAAAAATAATAGGGGTGGTAGGAGAAGAAAAGAATAAAGTATTCAGTGAGAATCCACAAGATCTTCTCTGAATGCTCTTTGTTTTCTTCTTCGAGGATGTGGGTCCCTGCAATTGCACCAGAGGTGGTACCCCTAATATATATATATATATATATATATATATATATATATATATATATATATATATATATATATATATATATATATATATATATATATATATATATATTAAATATGACCGAAAAAGTAAGATTAATAATTCTAACACGAATTTTCTCGATTTTCCTTATGTTTTTTTTACTGGTGACGGTAAATGAAAAACCAATTCTCCAAAATTCATTTTTATTTCTAGTCTGATGCGACACTTGAGCGCGTTTCGCAAAACTTATTACATTTTCAAAGACTTTAGTTTATCCACATACAACTTATGACTGAAACAGCATTGGCTCTTATACCTGCATTTGGGTGAGGTGATGTAATACAATAGTGGGGTGAAAAACAAACTTTCAACAAAACACAGAACACCATGGGTTCTCCCCTAGGTGTCCTGTTTGCGAACTTCTACATGGGTACAATCGAGAAAAAAGTCTTAGTCGACTTGAACTTGAAACCGGCCATATACTGCAGATATGCTGGCGACATTTTTACACAGGTACCTGATGTCAGACATCTGCAGGAGCTGAAGGAGGCGTTTGAGCAGAATTCTGTGTTGCGTTTCACTTACGAGATGGAGAAGGATGGGAAGCTGCCCTATAGATGTAACAGTCATGGAAAGGAGCGGAGGTTTCCACACTGCAGTCTACACTAAGGAAACAAAATAGGAATGTGCCTAAATGCCAACAGTGACTGCCCAGACAGGTACAAGAGGAGTGTTGTTAACGCTTATGTCGACCGTGCTCTCAGCCACAGCTCAGAATGGAAGCAAGTCGATGAAGAACTCTGTAGGGTAAGGAAGGTCCTAGTCAACAACGGCTTCTCCAATGGTTTCATTGAAGACATCATAAGAAGGAAAGTGAAACGCCATGCAACCTCTGAAGAGACAACTAATACAACACCTATACCCCTATTAGACTATTTTGCAGGAACTTCTTTTCCCACAGCTCATAAAACGGAGGAAAGGGTCCTGAAAGATATTGTTAATAGAAATGTTATCCCTACAGACAAAAATCAGAAGATACAACTGACGATTTACTATAAAACCAAGAAAAGAGCCAGCCTACTCATGAGAAACTCTCCAGACACGGAGCAGAACGCTCTAAAAGAGACAAACGTCGTCTATGCCTTCAAATGCCCTATTGGGGATTGTAAGCCTCAAAAAAATCAGTATATAGGCAAGACAACAACATCTCTTTCCAGGCGTTTAACGATGCATAAGCAACAGGGCTCCATTAAGGAACATATATTCTCTTCACACTACCAAACCATCACCAGAGAAATCTTAGCAAACAACACAGAAATCATTGATAGATACAGCGACAGCAGGCGGCTTGACATCTGCAAGGCACTACACATCAAGAAGTCAACACTAGCAATCAACAGCCAATTAACGCACAACTATATTCTACCCACTTCAAGACTCCGCTCCAATATAGAAACATCAAGAAATATGGGCTAATAGGCTTTCTGCAGTTCTATCTTTACCCATCTTCTGCAAATCTATACCCATTGTTCCGTGTTCTGCGTTTTGTTGAAAGTTTGTTTTTCACCCCACTATTGTATTACATCACCTCACCCAAATGCAGGTATAAGAGCTAATGCTGTTTCAGTCATAAGTTGTGTGTGGATAAACTAAAGTCTTTGAAAATGTATTAAGTTTTACGAAACGCGCTCAAGTGTCGCGTCAGACTCGAAATAAAAATGAATTTTGTAGAATTGATTTTTCATTTACCGTCACCAGTAAAAAGAAACATAAGGAAAATCGAGAAAATTCGTGTTAGAATTATTAATCTTACTTTTTCGGTCATATTTAATAATATATGTCTATAGGAAAGACTGCTACTACAAAATATATTACTATATATATATATATATATATATATATATAATATATATATATATATATATATATATATATATATATATATATATAATATATATATATATATATGTATGTATTTATTATATATATATATATATATATATAATATATAATATATATATATATATATATATATATATATATATATATATATATATATATTTGAACAGAGTTTAAACAGCTTTTCTTTTTTATACCTGCATTTGGGTGAGGTGACATGTTACAATGGTTTGGGGTGAGGTGAGAACAAACACAGAACACGAAACAATGGGTATAAGCTAAAGGGAAGAATAGATCTGTAACTGCAGAAGGCCTATTGGCCCGTATTTCTTGATGTTTCTATATTGGAGCGGAGTCTTGAAGTGGGTAGAATATAGTTGTGCGTTAATTGGCTGTTGATTGCTGGTGTTGACTTCTTGATGTGTAGTGCCTCGCAGATGTCAAGCCGCCTGTTGTTCACTCTGTTCAACTCTGTTCAGTTATAGTTGTTCTGTGTGTGTGTAACTAAAGTCTTTGAAAATGTATATATATATATATATATATATATATATATATATATATATATATATATTGTGACGGTGTTTCCCCCCCCCCCTTTTATATTTCTCCCACGCCTGCTGTAAGAGTCATGTCCACTTTACCCGAGCGTTCTCTACGTTGCGGGCCTCAGTTTGACATATGTGGGAGAGTGTAGTGTTCTCGCAGTGCTGAGAAATTTGTAAAAGAAGAGTATTTTGGCCTGTGGTATAGGCCCTTAGGAAGCCAAAATGGCGCTGGCTCCTCTGTTCTCCCGCCAAAACTGTGTGACGTCAGTGACACCAGATTGGTCACCGTCCGCAACGTGGCACTGGGAGCCAATGAAAACCTCCCTTGGCAAGTATGACGTCACGAAGGCAGGGGAGTCCAGCCATTGCGCCGACCTTGCGCCATCAGTCTGACACGACACGTCAAGGCGGACGGATGTGTGGAGGTTGATCCTGTCAGTCTGACAGTAGTACGCCTATCCCGTGGAACTTACGCGTCACCCGTTGTCTGCAAGTACGCCGAGAGGTCTTCCTTCATTCCATGTGTGGACCGAAGAGGGAATTGACGGAATATTGAGCTGCAAGTGCTCTTGAGTCGGGTGCTGTGCAGGTGAAGTCTAGGCAGCATCGTCTGGGACGTCTGATAGCTTCACAGTGACGATGTATTCGGCTTGGCCATTCCACAGGAAAGCAGTGAAACAAGATACTAATTGGGAATCCGTGTGACTGTAGCCGAGACGTAGGCGGGCAGCCGTAATTGAGAGGGAAGTCGATAGCCAGGAGACCGACTCCAACCCTACAAGACGTGGAGGAGGAGCACTGACCTGCGGAGGACAGAACGCGGCGACGACGCGATTATCCTGGGACGCTGACTTGGGTTTTTGGAGGACACAGCAGTGTGTGTGTGGGGGCGTTCTCTACACGAGGCGAGAGCCTGGACCAGGAGCTACAACTCAACTCTCACCGGAGGATAGGTGGAAGTAGGTGATTATAGTTTCCCACCCAATTCCCCTTTAGTCAGCTATATATTTAGCCATAGTATCTTTCATGTAGTGAGCAAGTCTCACCTGGATCTATGTCACAGTAAGGCACGGTTGTGCAGAGTGAGGCTGTATAGAGCACTCACGGTATTTATACATATGTGTGGTGTGTGCAAGCACCTTGATTTATTGAAGAATTTGCAGTGACGACGATTTCTTTCATGTGACTTTACCATGATGATTTAGAGAGAGAATTTATATATTCTAGTGAATCAGTTATTGGTGTTAGGCTATGTGCCCAGTATTTGTATTATTACTATTATTGATATCTATGCTTTATCTATATGTATATCATGCCTGTGTATTGAATAATTTTACATGTGTGCAGTGATCAATTAAATATTCGCCTACGAAAGGAATTACTGAGAACTCCAGTATTATATCTTGTTACATTCGTTATCATCATATGAAGTGCAGTGTGGTACGCCATGATAGCAAATTATTGTGTGCATTAAAATAGAAAAGTTTGTTTAAGCTCAAGACCGATGCAGTGATTCAAGTGCGTTCTATTGTCATTATAACAGTATTCGTGTTGTGCGTGAATACAGTGATTCTTGAGAATTTAAAGAAACGGGCGCCTCACGCTAGACGAACAAACAACTTAACATTTGCGCGGTGGGAACCGCCCCAGCTGATTTTGATGTTTGACCCGAGGGAGAAGTGTGTTGCCATATCGGTGTGCCCCAAATTGTTTATGAAGAGAGAGCGACTTCAGAATTGTACTTGTGTGCTTATTGATATATGAATCTGATATCTTGAGTTTTAAGTAAAATACAAAATACCTATGCGTTTGTATCATCCCCTCCATAAATCTTGTGACTACATAATATGTGGAAGAAGATAGAGTGACAGAAATAATTACTTGCCTGATACCAGCATTATTGGGTGTGCTCTTGCCACTGTTACCACAATTACGCAATACCACTGTAGTGTTACAGGACACCGGAAACACCAATTGGCGACCTTGTAATTAGTATTAGAGTCCTTGTCGGGGCGGGCACACAGTTGAAGGAGCAAACTGTGTCTCCACTCATTCTCTGACTACTAAGGCCAGTTGGGGGATCGACTGGGGTACTCTCCTGGAGTACAGTGGCGCCGCGAAGATAGAGTGAAGACCCGCAGGACTACGGTGAGTAACGGTTATCGCCAGTGCGACCGTTGAGGGGATATCTTGTTTACTGTTGCTCACCCCTCTTATACTGGGAACCCCGACAATATATATATATGTGAACATGCCTGAATGGTCCCTAGGCATATATGCAACTGAAAGGTGCTGAGTACTATTCTGGGGTGTGGAGTTTTCAGTGTTATATATCTAATAATCTTTAGAGAATATATCTATAAATTTGAATATATATTATTTTGGTCGTTCCAGGAATGCCAACTGGGAACGGTGTTCGTCCCATCAGCGGCGGTGGTGGCGGGGTCTCTCCTCGGGGTGGCTTGGGCGGCCCTGGGGCTGGTGTGGGCGTGGGCAGCGTGGATGCCGAGGAGTATGACGGCACCGGGGGGAACACCCTGTTGTTGGAGCTGGTGCCACCCATGGTCATAGTGTTGGTGGCCTCCCTGACCACCATCCTGGTGATGGCGCTCCTGGTGATTCTCCTCCTGAAGAGACGGGGCAGGTTGCGACGCCTGGAACAGGAGATGGAGCAGGTGTGTGGCGGTGCTGATGTATATGTGTGTGACGAGTGGTGAGGAATGTGTAGTGGTAGATATATTAGTTGTGAAGGTGTCAGGAGGATATGGTGTGCGAGCGTGATAGTGGTGCAGGTATGTGTTTGAGATCCAGGTGTGTGGTAGGGTTAGTTTAGGTGTGAAGACAAATGCAGAGCTTCTTTTAACAACTATATGTCTTAATGTGCTCCAAACTACTTTTGAGCTGCCATATTTAACGATCATTATAGAGGAAAGCTTTCGTTTAGGGACAAAAATAATCAGCATGCGATAAACGACATACAAAGACAGATTTTGAGTGCCATAAAATTAGAAGAAATAAAATAACACAATGCAGTCGTATTATACAACAGTGTGAAGGAACAGGAAAATATTATCATTTTGAATTCATTCTTTGGATTACAAACATACACAGTTACCGTGAGAATCACCAGCGTGATATACACAGTAACTGTGAGAAGCACCAGCGTGATACACACAGTTACTGTAAGAAGAAGCTCCGTAACAATATGCATATCTGTAACTAAACAAATCCTAACAGAACAAATAATAATAATTAGTTAAAGCCCAATATAAGTTAAAGAAAAAACAAGTAATTTTGGGTTGTCAATTCTTCCCTTTGTCAAGCTCCTTCACAAAGCGTTCTACTGCTGTGTTACGAGGCCTTAATCGTCTCTGACTATCTGCTTCTCTGTGCAACAGGTCAAGCTGAATAAGGAGATGGTGCATGTACACAGCAGAGGTGAGGACCGCCCCTCCTCCAGGGACACCCCAGGTAAGCCAGCAGCTCTTCTGTTATTGTTGGCTTTGATTATGAAAGAGATTCAACCTTCTCTCGGCTAGTAAGTTGACATTTTGTTCGTTAGAAAAATTTGAAACCCTGATGGTGTATTACATTATATAATTGTTTAGGAAATGTCTACGATTTGGTTTATTAAACCTAAACGTGCAAGGAAAGCATTTGGGTTAGAGGAGGGGGATGGGGGATTGTTGTACATATATATTATATATATATATATATATATATAATATATATATATATATATATATATATATATATATATATATATATATATATATATATATATATATATAACTGAAAACTCACACCCCAGAAGTGACTCGTACCCATACTGCCAGGAGCAACGCAACTGGTATGTACAGGGACGCCTTAATCCGCTTGACAATCACGACCGGACATAAGGAAGTGATAGCCGAAGCTATTTGAACCACTTCCCCCGTCGAAACACTCACACTTATGGCTTTGAAGTATGGTGCAGTGGATACAGTGTGTTCAGTTGCATATAGTCCTGGGGACCATTCAGGATTGTTCGCATTTGTGTTCCTCACGTGTTGCCCCCCAAAATGAGGTGATTTGATAAAATACTATGCCCAAGATTACCATCTGAGTGTAGGCAGGAAGTGGTTCAAATAGCTTCGGCTATCACTTCCTTATGTCCGGTTGTGATGGTCAAGCGCATTAAGGCATCCCTGTACATACCAGTTGCGTTGCCCCTGGCAGTATGGGTTCGAGTCACTTCTGGGGTGTGAGTTTTCAGTTGCATATAGTCGTGGGGACCATTCAGGCTTGTTCGCATTTGTATTCCTCATGTGTTGCCCCAAAAAATGAGGTGATTTCATAAAATGCTATGCCCATGATTACCATCCGAGTGCTGCCAGGGAAGTGGTTCAAATAGCTTCGGCTATCACTTCCTTATGTCCGGTCGTGATGGTCAAGCGGATTATGGCGTCCCTGTACATACCACTTGCGTTGCTCCTGGCAGTATGTGCTTCGAGTCACTTCTGGGGTGTGAGTTTCAGTTGCATATAGTCGTGGGGACCATTCAGGCTTGTTCGATATATATATATATATATATATATATATATATATAGTATATTTTGGTAGCAGTCTTTCCTGTAGACATATATTATTAAATATGACCGAAAAAGTAAGATTAATAATTCTAACACGAATTTTCTCAAATTTCTTATGTTTCTTTTCACTGTTGATGGTAATTGAAAAATCAATTCTCAAAAATTCATTTTTATTTCTAGTCTGACGCGACACTTGAACGTGTTTCGTAATAACTTATTACATTTTCAAAGATTTTAGTTACACACACACAAACTATTACCTGCAAACACTAAACAGAGTTCACTTATGCTATGATTTAAACAGCTTTCAATTATTTTATACCCGCATTTTGGGTGAGGTGATATGTTACAACAGTTTGGATGAGGTGAGCAAAACTTTCAATACAGGATAGAACACGAAACAATGGGTATTGAAGGTAAGAATGGAAGTAACTGCAGAGGAAACAAGAAAACAAACATAGGAATGTGCCTAAATGCCAACAGTGACTGACCAGACAGGTACAAGAGGAGTGTTGTTAACGCTTATGTCGACCGTGCTCTCAGCCCCAGCTCAGGATGGAAGCAAGTCGATGAAGAACTCTGTAGGGTAAGGCAAGGTCCTAGTCAACAACGGCTTCTCCAATGGTTTCGTTGAAGACATCATAAGAAGGAAGGTGAAACGCCATTCAATCTCTGAAGAGACAACTAACACAACACCTATACCCCCTATTAGACTATTTTACAGGAACTTCTTTCCACAGCTCACAAAACGGAGGAAGGGGTCCTGAAAGATTGTTAATAGAAACGTTATCCGTACAGACAAAAATCAGAAGATACAACTGACGATTACTATAAACAAAAAAAAAAACGGCCATCCTGCTCATGAGAAACTCTCCAGACACAAAGCAGAACGCTTTGAAAGAGACCAATGTCGTCTATGCCTTCAAATGCCCACTTGGGGACTGTAAGCCTCAAAGAACTCAGTATATAGGGAAGACAACAACATCTCTTTCCAGGCGATTAACGATGCATAAGCAATAGGGCTCCATTAAGGAACATATAATCTCTTCCACAACACAACCATCACCAGAGAAATCTTAGCAAACAACACAGAAATCATCGATAGATACAGCGATAGCAGGCGGCTTGACATCTGCGAGGCATACACATCAAAAAGTCAACACCAGCAATCTACAGCCAATTAATGCATAACTATATTCTACCCACTTCAAGACTCCACTCCAATATAGATGCATCAAGAAATATGGGCCAATAGGCCCTTTGCAGTTAATTCCATTCTTACCTTCAATACCCTGTTTCGTGTTCTATCCTGTTTTGAAAGTTTGTTCACCTCATCCAAAACTATTGCAACATATCACCTCACCCAAAATGCGGGTATAAAATAAAATGAAAGCTGTTTAAATCATAGCACATGTAAGAACTCTGTTTAGTGTTTGCAGGATATAGTTGTGTGTGTAAAAACTAAAAGTCTTTGAAAATGTAATAAGTTATTACGAAACGCGTTCAAGTGTCGCGTGAGACTAGAAATATATATAAATGAATTTGGAGTATTGATTTGTCAATTACCATCAACAGTGAAAAGAAAAGAAATATAAGAAATATAGAGAAATTCGTGTAGAATTATTAATCTTACTTTTGCGGTCATATTTAATATATATATATAGTAATATAGATATATATATATATAGATATAGTATATATATAGATATACTATATATATATATTATATATAGTATATCTATATATATATATATTAATTATTAAATATGACCGAAAAAGTAAGATTAATAATTCTAACACGAATTTTCTCAATATTTCTTATGTTTCTTTTCAACTGTCGATAGTAATTGAAAAATCAGTTCTCCAAATTCATGTTATTTCTAGTCTGACACGGCGCTAGAATGCGTTTCGTAATAACTTATTACATTTTCAAAGACTTTAGGTTACACACAACTAACACTAAACAGAGTTTAACAGCTTTCATTTTATACCGCATTCGGTGAGGTAATATGGTACAATAGTTTTTGGATGAGGGTGAAAACAACTTTCAACACAACACAGAACACGAAACAATGGGGGTATAAGCTAAAGGGAAGAATGGAAGTAACTGCAGAGGGCCTATTGGTCCATATTCTTGATGCTTCTGTATTTGGGCGGAGTCTTGAAGTGGGTAGAAAATAATTGTGCATTAATTGGCTGTTGATTGCTGGTGTTGATTTTTTAATTTGTAGTGCCTCGCAGATATCAAGCCGCCATGCTATCGCTGTGTCTATCAATGATTCCGTGTTTTTTGTTAAGACTTCTCTTGTAATGGTCTGGTTGTGGGAAGAGATTATATGTTCCTTGATAGAGGCCTGTTGCTTATGCATCGTTAATCGATTGATAGAGATGTTGTTGTCTTGCATGTATACAGAGTTCTTTGAGGCTTACATTCCCCAAGTGGGCATTGAAGGCATAGACGACATCTGGTCTCTTTCAAGCGTTCTGCTTTGTGTCTGGAGAGTTTCTCATGAGTAGGTTTGGCAGTTTTCCTTGGTTTTATAGTAAATCGTCATTTGTATCTTCTGAATTTTTGTCTGTAGGGATAACGTTTCTATTAACAATATCTTTCAGGACCCTTCCTCCGTTTTATTAGCTGTGGAAAGAAGTTCCTGTAAAATAGTCTAATAAGGGTACAGGTGTTGTGTTATTTT
>WNGS01070090.1:18864-33337 GCA_020271785.1 Procambarus virginalis | reverse complement strand
CTGCAGTTAGTCTTATTGGAGCGATGCCTGTGATTTGTTTGTTGTTTTTCTTAGTGTCCATGTTACAGCAAATACGCGCAAGGTCTGTCGTTGTTTTTGTCGACACATTTACATATAAGAGAAAAGAGTAAGGGAGACATGATCACCACCTACCAAATTCTCAGAGGAATTGACAAGGTAGATAAAGATAAACTGTTTAACACGGGTGGTACGCGAACAAGGGGACACAGGTGGAGACTGAGTACCCAAATGAGCCACAGGGACGTTAGAAAGAGCTTTTTCAGTGTCAGAGTAGTTAACAGGTGGAATGCATTAGGCAGTGATGTGGTGGAGGCTGACTCCATACACAGTTTCAAATGTAGATATGATAGAGCCCAGTAGGCTCAGGAACCTGTACACCAGTTGATTGACAGTTGAGAGGCGGGACCAAAGTGCCAGAGCTCAACCACCGCAAGCACAAATAGGTGAGTACACACACACCACACACACACACACACACACACACACACACACACACACACCACACACACACACACACACACACACACCACACACACACACCTACCTCAGTTTCCCCTCACGTCAGTATAAACAAACATCTCCCGGCCCATTTTCGGAGAATTTTATGGATAATTGACCATTAGTGTCTGGGAGGGAAAAGTGCCTGAGCCGTTTGGAAGTGGTTAGAGGTGTTTGTGTCGCGGATAGAAGGGACACCAAGATTCACTGTACCCCCCACTCCTGGTACCCAGTGCCACTGTAACCCCCACTCCTGGTACCCAGTGCCACTGAGAGAGTGACTTAAGAGCCTTATTCAACAGTGGACTCAGTCAACCAGCTTGGGGTCCTGGAGCACTAAGGCGTACATGGTTGTAAATCATCACGCTTGGACTGTGTGGGGTGTCGGGTATCTGTGAACTCCGCCTTGTCAGGAGCCTAATGGTGTCACCATGGCTGTTGCGTGTTGACTAATTGGTACGAGTTAGGCATTCGCGACGTGGGAGCTAGCGGTCAAGGAGTCAGCCATCTTAACTGAGTGGGTTGACTGGTCTATCGTCCTAATGGTGAGGTTAGGTTAGGGGTCATCCTCCTCTCTGATGTCATATGGCTGTAAATCCCGACGTATGCATGATTTTACATTTTTCAATTTTTCCACTGAGGGGCGAGTTTATGGGGCAGCGTCACCCATCCTGTGAGTGGACACACCGCCATAGTGACAGTATTGGGCAGCGTCACTCATCCTGTGAGTGGACACACCGCCATAGTGACAGTATTGGGCAGCGCCACTCATCCTGTGAGTGGACACACCGCCATAGTGACAGTATTGGGCAGCGTCACTCATCCTGTGAGTGGACACACCGCCATAGTGACAGTATTGGGCAGCGTCACTCATCCTGTGAGTGGACACACCGCCATAGTGACAGTATGGGCAGCACCACTCATCCTGTGAGTGGACACACCGCCATAGTGACAGTATTGGGCAGCGCCACTCATCCTGTGAGTGGACACACCGCCATAGTGACAGTATTGGGCAGCGCCACTCATCCTGTGAGTGGACACACCGCCATAGTGACAGTATTGGGCAGCGCCACTCATCCTGTGAGTGGACACACCGCCATAGTGACAGTATTGGGCAGCGTCACTCATCCTGTGAGTGGACACACCGCCATAGTGACAGTATTGGGCAGCGTTACTCATCCTGTGAGTGCACACACCGCCATAGTGACAGTATTGGGCAGCGCCACTCATCCTGTGAGTGGACACACCACCATAGTGACAGTATGGGCAGCGCCACTCATCCTGTGAGTGGACACACCGCCATAGTGACAGTATTGGGCAGCGCCACTCATCCTGTGAGTGGACACACCGCCATAGTGACAGTATTGGGCAGCGCCACTCATCCTGTGAGTGGACACACCGCCATAGTGACAGTATTGGGCAGCGCCACTCATCCTGTGAGTGGACACACCGCCATAGTGACAGTATTGGGCAGCGTTACTCATCCTGTGAGTGGACACACCGCCATAGTGACAGTATTGGGCAGCGCCACTCATCCTGTGAGTGGACACACTGCCATAGTGACAGTATTGGGCAGCGTTACTCATCCTGTGAGTGGACACACCGCCATAGTGACAGTATTGGGCAGTGCCACTCATCCTGTGAGTGGACACTGCCATAGTGACAGTATTGGACAGTGCCACTCATCCTGTGAGTGGACACACCGCCATAGTGACAGTATTGGGCAGCGCCACTCATCCTGTGAGTGGACACACCGCCATAGTGACAGTATTGGGCAGCGCCACTCATCCTGTGAGTGGACACACCGCCATAGTGACAGTATTGGGCAGCGCCACTCATCCTGTGAGTGGACACACGCCATAGTGACAGTATTGGGCAGCGCCACTCATCCTGTGAGTGGACACACCGCCATAGTGACAGTATTGGGCAGCGCCACTCATCCTGTGAGTGGACACACCACCATAGTGACAGTATTGGACAGCGTCACTCATCCTGTGAGTGGACACACAACCATAGTGACAGTATTGGACAGCGTCACTCATCCTGTGAGTGGACACACCGCCATAGTGACAGTATTGGGCAGCGCCACTCATCCTGTGAGTGGACACACCACCATAGTGACAGTATTGGACAGCGTCACTCATCCTGTGAGTGGACACACCACCATAGTGACAGTATTGGACAGCGTCACTCATCCTGTGAGTGGACACACAACCATAGTGACAGTATGGACAGCGTCACTCATCCTGTGAATGAACACACCGCCATAGCAGCATGTACAACACTCCCCAATAGGAAGAAAACCCGCTGGGTTTGATGTCATCTCTCCAAGCGAGAAGTGTAAGTCTACATGACCAGTCTCCAGTGCCAGTTTTCCATTCATTAACTCATAGATTAGATGATTTCGTTCTCAGGGAACTGCCTAGCTCCTGAGTGAATATATTGGCCACTACCTGGTAGTGGAAAGGAACTTTACTGCCAATATGTGTTCTGTCCACCGCTGGCCTCCACCAGCTTTGCACTAACTCCACCCGAAACCGCATGACATCATTCACCCGCAGGATGCATGCGTGCATGAGTGCGTATCTGGTACCCGCCGCATGCGGTTCGCGCGTAAGATACCAGGTGCAGTCATTGAAAGAGATCCAGCATCAGTGACTCTCAAGTGCATGTCCGGCCCCACGTGTGCTTGGGAGACGACTGCTAATCCGGTGTGTGTGTGGGGGTGTGTGTGTGTCCGGCCCCTTGCCATGCTCCGGATTAGTGTGTATCCGGCTGTTTATACATCAGGAGGAATTGGAGGTGTTTGTGTATATTGTATCCGGCCTACTGTAAGAACAATATCCCTAGTGGTGTTTGTGCATTGATCTCCGAGTGATTAGCCCAGAAGTTCTCGTCTCCTCAAACATCTGCCATAGCAGGTGTTTGAGACAGACTAAATAGTAGACACCTGTTTATCTACGGCGTACCATGATGTTTCACCGGTGGTTAGTACACCTGAACAAATCCACAAGTGCCGTGACGTGGATTCGAACCTACGTCCGAGAGCATCCAGGACACTGCTTTAATCGACTGAGCTGTGATGTCCAAACACAACACATTGTGTTCATCTGATTGCGCTGACTCTCGCATTGACGAGTTACTTGTTTCGTTAATTTGTGCGTGATTATTGCCCGTCTCATGAATAGTGACTTGTTGAGTCCATGTTGCATGTTTGGAGCTCCAGTGTGTTGCATTAGCTCGGGGGGAGGGGGCTTTTCTGAGACAGCAATACCCTCAGAGGACCCCTGGCTGAGTAGCTCAGTCCAGGCCGGTGCGCAATACTCTCCCAATTGACTTGCCTTGATAGCTTTGTTGAGTCATCCGCTATATGCAAATTTGGTGATGTTGCAAGCAATCACAGCCAGGGCAAGCAAGCATTTCAACTACTGTACCGTTCCATCTGGCACTAAGATTGTCTGTACCATCCCACTTGGGTGGTGGAAGGGGTGGCTGGAGGATACCACGCTGGGAGGGAGTACCGCCCCCCCTCTAGTGATTATGGTGCTGCCCTTCGCTACACGCACGCACGCGCGTACACACACACACACACACACACACACACACACACACACACACACACACACACACACACACACACACACACACACACACACACCTGTTGATTGACGGTTGAGAGGCGGGACCAAAGAGCCAGAGCTCAACCCCCGCAAGCACAACTAGGTGAGTACAACTAGGTGAGTACAAATAGGTGAGTACACATACACACACACACACATACACACACACACATACACACACACACATACACACACACACACGCACACACACACACACACACACACACACACACACACACACACACACACACACACACACACGCACACACACACACACACACACATACACACACACACACACACACACACACACACACACACACACACACACACACACTGGGAAAACATTTAAAATTATACGGTAGTCAAACGCGAAATAAAAATCACAAATAAAACACCTTCATGGAAATTGAGGCCGGAAGCCCAGAGCGCGGAATTAAAGTCCCGTAAAAACACAAAGAAAATATTGTGCTGTGTTCGCATGTAAAAAGTACTCACCTAAATGTGCTTCCATAGTTGAGCGCTAGTTCCCCAGCCCCGCCTTACCAGCGGTCGGTTGTCTAATGGGACATATACCCATGTTGCAGATTGAATAATATCAAGTGCAAAAGCTGGTTTTGTACCCGAGGCAAATGTTCTTAGAGCTGTTTGTTGTTGTTGTTTAAGATTCGCTACCTGGAACAAAAAGTTCCAAGTAGCACGGGCTATGGCGAGCCCGTAGTTTTTTTTAGAGCTGGCAAAGTTTACATGAAAAAGTAGCACTAGACAGGCACATGAGGACAGAATAGTTGGTGGAATAGGAGGGCGGAAACTTCGGGGATCGAACGCCGACCCCTGCAAGAAGCCAGGCCGACGGTGTTCCCACCAGTTCAAGCCAACGTGCATCAAACTTGGTTAAAACACCCCCAGGAATCAGCCCGTAGCAGCTGTCTAACTCCCAGGTACCTATTTACTGCTAGGTAACTCACACACAGGGGCATCAGGGTGAAAGAAACATTTTGCCCATTTGTCTCCGCCTCCACCGGGGATCGAACCCGGAATCTCAAGACTACGAATCCGACGCGCTGTCCACCCAGCTATCAGGCGCCCTTTGATGGTTGGCTGAAAATGACTGAAACATGTCTTGAACCACAGCTTCTAAAATAAACATGACCAAAACATAATTAACATAATGATGGTAACTGCCAAAAGCCTATTGGTCCATACGCGAGGCAGCTCCTTATTAAAACCACCCAATCTCATTCATATACATGTCTAACCAACGCTTGAAACAATCAAGGGATCCTGCCTCTATTATGTTACCTAGTAATTGGTTCCACAAATCAACAACCTTGTTACTGAACCAGTATTTACCCAATGCTGGTTCTCGCGGCCTAACCCTACAGTAACTGCCTGGGCCACTAAGCTGGAATAGCATCATTCCCCTTGTTCGTAAACGATTGTTAAGGTAGTTATCGGGAGAAATACTCGAGCCAGTATGTATGGACAAGGACCTGGGTGAGATTAAGCCACTCAAGAGGTGGCACGGGCATGAATAACCCATCAAGCACGGGCATGAATAACCCGTCAAGCACGGGCATGAATAACCCGTCAAGCACGGGCGTGAATAACCCATCAAGCACGGGCGTGAATAACCCGTCAAGCACGGGTATGAATAACCGTCAATCACGGGCGTGAATAACCCATCAAGCACGGGCGTGAATAACCCGTCAAGCACGGGTATGAATAACCCGTCAAGCACGGGCGTGAATAACCCGTCAAGCACAAGCATGAATAACCCGTCAAGCACGGGCATGAATAACCCGTCAAGCACGGGCATGGATAACCCGTCAAGCACGGGCATGAATAACCCGTCAAGCACGGGCGTGAATAACCCGTCAAGCACGGGCGTGAATAACCCGTCAAGCACGGGTGTGAATAACCCGTCAAACACAGGCGTGAATAACCCGTCAAGCACGGGCATGAATAACCCGTCAAGCACGGCCATGAATAACCCGTCAAGCACGGGCATGAATAACCCGTCAAGCACGGGCGTGAATAACCCATCAAACACGGGTATGAATAACCCGTCAAGCGGTTGAGAGCCACATCCAACCTATATCCTACAAGAGGACTTCTGGCATATATAACCACCCACATCCCAAGCCACGTGATACCCAAGCTCTCAACCAAACTGTTGCTACTGGTATTTACATGGCGTGTCCGGGAAGTTCAATAGCAGTTGCTGGAATACTATGTTGACTCGACCTGTTTATAACCCAAATTATGCTCAGCTTCGTGAGGAGTTCCCTCTCATTACAGGCAACCTTCTCCAAAGTTATTATGAGAAAGCGCTTGGCCAGTATGAATAACACTTGGAAAGGATAGAAGACAAACTATCTACCGGGATTCGTCTGTACTTCCTCACATTGTTGACCAAACCACACACTAGAAGGTGAAGGGACGACGACGTTTCGGTCCGTCCTGGATCAGTCGATCATTCACAATCGACTTGAGAATGGTCCAGGACGGACCGAAACGTCGTCGTCCCTTCACCTTCTAGTGTGTGGTCTGGTCAACATACTTCAGCCACGTTATTGTGACTCATCGCCTGCACCACTACTAACTCTTTACTTTTCCATCAAACACAACAAAGAAACAGGTAAACGTGTACTCACCTAGTTGTACTCACCTAGTTGTGCTTGCGGGGGTTGAGCTCTGGCTCTTTGGTCCCGTCTCTCAACCGTCAATCAACAGGTGTACAGTTTCCTGAGCCTATTGGGCTCTATCATATCTACACTTGAAACTGTGTATGGAGTCAGCCTCCACCACATCGCTTCCTAATGCATTCCATTTGTCAACCACTCTGACACTAAAAAAGTTCTTTCTAATATCTCTGTGGCTCATTTGGGCACTCAGTTTCCACCTGTGTCCCCTAGTGCGTGTGCCCCTTGTGTTAAACAGCCTGTCTTTATCAACCCTGTCGATTCCCCTGAGAATCTTGAATGTGGTGATCATGTCCCCCCTAACTCTTCTGTCTTCCAACGAAGTGAGGTTTAATTCCTGCAGTCGCTCCTCGTAGCTCATACCTCTCAGCTCGGGTACTAGTCTGGTGGCAAACCTTTGAACCTTTTCCAGTTTAGTCTTATGCTTGACTAGATAGGGACTCCATGCTGGAGCCGCATACTCCAGGATTGGTCTGACATATGTGGTATATAATGTTCTGAAAGATTCCTTACACAAGTTTCTAAAGGCCGTTCTTATGTTAGCCAACCTGGCATATGCTGCTGATGTTATCCTCTTGATATGAGCTTCAGGGGACAGGTCTGGCGTGATATCAACCCCCAGGTCTTTCTCTCTCTCTGACTCTTGAAGTATTTCATCTCCCAAATGATACCTTGTATCTGGTCTCCTGCTTCCTACCCCTATCTTCATTACATTACATTTGCTTGGGTTAAGCTCTAACAGCCATTTGTTCGACCATTCCTGCAGCTTGTCCAGGTAAGTGTGTGTGTGTGTGTGTGTGTGTGTGTGTGTGTGTGTGTGTGTGTGTGTGTGTGTGTGTGTGTGTGTGTGTGTGTGTGTGGGCGGAGAGGAACACGGAGCGTGTTTTTGATGGGTGAGTGTAAAGTTGTCATTTTTAATACCAGACTCTGATTGAAATACACAAACAGTTACACACTTCCTACATATATACGAAGCTACACACACACACACACACACACACACACACACACACACACACACACACACACACACACACACACACACACACACACACGGGGGCCTGGTAGCCTGGTGGATAGCGCGCAGTACTCGTAATTCTGTGGCGCGGGTTCGATTCCCGCACCAGGCAGAAACAAATGGGCTAAGTTTCTTTCACCCTGAATGCCCCTGTTACCTAGTAGTATATAGGTACCTGGGAGTTAGTCAGCTGTCACGGGCTGCTTCCTGGTGTGTGGGGGGGGGAGTAGTTAGTAAACAGTTGATTGACAGTTGAGAGGCGGGCCGAAAGAGCAAAGCTCAACCCCCGCAAACACAACTAGGTGAATACACACCGGGTCTGCCAGCTGAGTGGACAGCGAGCAGGACTCGTCATTCTGTGGCCCGGGTTCGATTCCCGAACCAGGCAAAAACAAATGAGCCGAGTTAATAACGGGTTGTTCACTAGCTGTTTGTTCATGAACGATCAGCTTTGCGTCTCGCTCGTCAGGCCAAGGATAGCTATTGAAGCTTATGGATAGTTACATTTATTGAAGCTTATGGATAGTTACATTTATTGAAGCTTATGGATAGTTACATTTATTGAAGGTTATGGATAGTTATTGAGAAATATGTCGGAAGTGAGGAGGTGGAGGCAGACCTCCATAGACAGTTTTAAAGTGAAGATAAAACACAGCACAATAGCCTCGGACATCTATGCGCCAGTTGATTGGCAGTTGAAAGGCAGGACCTAGGAGCTGAAGCTCAACCCTCCCCACGCCCGCAAGTAGAAATAGAACACCATGTGTTCAGGAACATGCCAGGAGGCACCCCCAGAACCTCACCGGAATGTAAAGGGGATTTATTGACTAGAAATTATTGAAATCAACAGAGAATTGATTCAGAGATTTCTTTCTGGCCAACCATAGGTGTTCTTCAGGCTTTCTGGCCAGCCATAGGTGTTCTTCAGGCTTTCTGGCCAGCCATAGGTGTTCTTCAGGCTTTCTGGCCAGCCATAGGTGTTCTTCAGGCTTTCTGGCCAGCCATAGGTGTTCTTCAGGCTTTCTGGCCAGCCATAGGTGTTCTTCAGGCTTTCTGGCCAGCCATAGGTGTTCTTCAGGCTTTCTGGCCAGCCATAGGTGTTCTTCAGGCTTTCTGGCCAGCCATAGGTGTTCTTCAGGCTTTCTGGCCAGCCATAGGTGTTCTTCAGGCTTTCTGGCCAACCATAGGTGTTCTTCAGGCTTTCTGGCCAACCATAGGTGTTCTTCAGGCTTTCTGGCCAACCATAGGTGTTCTTCAGGCTTTCTGGCCAACCATAGGTGTTCTTCAGGCTTTCTGACCAACCATAGGTGTTCTTCAGGCTTTCTGGCCAACCATAGGTGTTCTTCAGGCTTTCTGGCCAACCATAGGTGTTCTTCAGGCTTTCTGGCCAACCATAGGTGTTCTTCAGGCTTTCTGGCCAACCATAGGTGTTCTTCAGGCTTTCTGACCAACCATAGGTGTTCTTCAGGCTTTCCTTTGCATGTCCGACGCCTCATAAGGTAATGAAGTGTCCTAATTTGTCCAGACATAAAGGCATGATTACTGTCCAATGAGACTGACGGGTTGACGGGTGGCTTGGCTCACCGGTAGACAGTTGACAGGTCCGGACAGGTGCTAGAACACCGTCACGACCACAAGAGCAGCAGGTGAGGTCGTGGAGGGATGCGAACCAGGTCCTGGAATGAGCGGACGGTGGAGAAGGTATATATAACGTGCCCGAAACGCTTTTGGACCGTCGGGGAGCGAGCGCCGACCTGCAGTAAAGCGAGGCCGTCGCTCTACCGACCAGTCCATGTACGCCTGGAGTGGGTTCCGGGGAGTGGTTCTACTCCTTCCAGCCAAAGGGATGAGCCTTGTGATAACTTGGTCCAACAGGCTGTTGTTTAAAGCAGAACCTTTTAGGCTCACACATATATCCGCCTTAGCCTTTCCTCGACCCGGAAGAACAAGCAAGGAACAAGTCGATCCGAGACTTCTTGCACGAAAGTGGCAATTTTGTTTTTCTTTAAGTAGTCTACCTTAGTCTCGGCTCTGTTTCTTGTGCTTGAGGGAGGGTATTGTGAGTATTGTGGGGCACCTCTACCCATACAGTGCCCTCCGGTTGTGTACCTACTGCACCTGTACAGTAGCCTGTACATATGAGGATCACTGAACCGGTTTACTGATGGGCTACACTCACTCTCAAAGACTAGTTTCCAAATAACTTTTTTTCTTGTATAGTTCCCATTGAGGTGTGGCGGGTCTATCACCACCCTGGTCGACAGTGTCCCATTGTTCATGGGTGAAGGTGTGACGTACATGCGGGCACGTACATGAGGGCACGTACATGGGGCACGTACATGGGGTCACGTACATGGGGTCACGTACGTGGGGGCACGTACATTCCAGGCACGCATACATGGATGAAAGTGGCTATATCGCCGCTGGGATGGGTATGGGGTACACTACCGCCCAAGGGATGGGTATGGGGTCCACTATCGCCCAAGGGATGGGTATGGGGTCCACTATCGCCCAAGGGATGGGTATGGGGTCCACTATCGCCCATGGGATGGGTATGGGGTCCACTACCGCCCACGGAATGTGTATCGGGTGCACAGTAGATTAATAAAATCAAATTAAAATGAATTTGAAGACTGGATTAATAAGAACACTACACACCACGTACTGAAGCTAACTCCAGGGTACGCAGCACCGGAATGGAAGCCGCACCTCATACGACACATCCAGAAATTATAGATCCTTGCCGTGAGGCTGTTACCAGAATTAAGATGATTAGATCGGTGAAGATATAACAAAGAAGTGAATACTTTAAAACAATAACAAAAATTAGAGGAGACATGATCACAGCATACAAAGTATTTACAGTTAGAGAAAAACTGAAAGACATTATATATGAACTATAATGAGTAATTTATTGTGTACGATTATTATACAAGCAGAATGACCCGGAAAACTGGAGTTGTTTCACAAGCTACACTGTAAGTAAAAGACCGGGCCCAAGAGCTGTAGGCTACTCTCTGACGACGCAACATTTTCCCAACAACATACGATTAGACCTGGGAACCATTACACTAAACAACACAGCTGAAAAAGCGGGGGAACAGGCGCTAAAACTCAACCCTGCACGGCTACCAACCAGAGGAGTACCCTAACAATATTTTCAGTCAGATTTAACATCTAAAAAATTCATAAATTCACAGTACAAAAACACCAAACTTTTATTTCTCCAAACTAGAGGGAAAGATATTTCTGGCTACTGAAGAAGATAAGAGAGGGCGAGGCAGGTAGTTAGATTTCAGTGTAGCGTGATGGGTCCAGCATAAATATTTCACAGTGTTCTATATTTCAGGGCGTGGGGAAAGTTGTAGAAAATAGAGCAACTTCCCGTGATATGGCAGGGGGAAAGGGGAAAAAAATATTCTGGCCTCTGCAACATAATATGTATGTATATATATATATATATATATATATATATATATATATATATATATATATATATATATATATATATATATATATATATATATATATATATATATAATATATATATTTGTGCATACATATATGCCTAGGTGAATACACAGGGCCTCGCGGCTGAGTGGATAGTGCCTGGGAGTCGTAGTCCTAATGGCCCGAGATCGATTCCCGGTGGAAGCGAAAAAAATGGGCAGAGTTTCTTTCACCTTGATGCGTCTGTTCACCTAGCAGTAAATAGTACCTGGGAGTTAGAGAGCTGCTCTGAGCTGCTTCCTGGAGATGTGTATGTGTGTGGGTACGTGTGTTACAGAGGAATATATGTAGTAGACATAAGCGAGGAAAAATAGATTGGCTAGAAAGGCGGAGTCCAAGAGTTCTATAGCTCGATTCTGCAGACTCAAATAGTAAATACATATAGCTAACATGGTGATCCCTAACTAATAATCTATAACGAACATAGCTAACAGTGAACACACACACACACACACACACACATATAAGCGGTTGGACCAGACAATGTGTCACCGTGGATACCTAAAGAGGCAGCGCAGGCCCTCAGCGTGCCTCTGGCTTGGATCTTTAATGAGTCACTAACGAAGGGAGAGTTGCCCAATTTGCTGGAAGAAGGCAAATGTGGTACCAATTTTCAAGAAAGGAGATAGGAAAGAGGCACTTAATTAACTACAGACCAGTATGACTGACAAGCATCCCCTGCAAACTACTTGAAAGAATAATCGGGTTAAGACTGGTCACACAGCGTGGTTAAGACTGGACCAAAGAATTAGGTATGTAAACAAACACCAACATGGGTTCAGGGAAGGGAAATCATGCCTAACAAACCCAGAGTTTTTTGATAAAGTAACAAGAATAAGGCAGAATAGGGAAGGCTGGACAGATTGATATTTCTGGACTGCCATAAAGCATTTGATACAACACCGCACAGGAGATTACTATGCAAACTTGAGAGGAAGGCGGGACTAAGTAGAAAGGCCCTAACATTGGTAAGGAATGACCACTGTCAGACAGGAGGCAGAGAGTAACAGTAAGGGGCGAAAAGTCAGACTGGCGAACAGTAACGAGTGGAGTACCTTAGGGATCGGTGCTGGGTCCAATTCTATTTTTAATATACGCAAATGACACGTCTACAGGATTTGAGTTCTATTTGTCGATGTTCGTGGATGACGCAAAGTTAAAGAGAAGTGTTATGTCAGATGAGGATTGAAAGATCCTCTAAGAGGACTTAAACAAGTTGCAGAGATGGTTGGAGAAATGGCTAATGGAATTCAACATGAGCATGTGTAAAGTGATGGAAGTGGGAGTAGCAGACAGGAGACCAAAGGGACAGTACACAATAAAGGGAAACTTCCTTCCATTGATGACTTGATAAATAAACCTGGGAGTGAAAGTAATACCAAATCTGACTCCAGAGACACTCATAAACAGGATAACATCAGCAGCATACTCTATGCTAGCAAAAGATAGAACATCATTCAGAAACCTAAGAAAAGAAGCATTTAGGGCGCTTGACACTGCCTACGTGAGACCAGTCTTAAGAGTATGCAGCCCAATCATAGAGCCCCACCTGAAGAAACATGCAAGGAAACTGAAAAAGATTGAGAAGTTTGTGACGAGGCTCACCCCAGAAGTGCCAGGGATAGAATATGAAGAGTGACTGAAAGAACTGAACCAAATGACGCTAGAAAAAAAGAAGGGAGCGGAAAGACACGATAGAGATGTATAAAATACTTAAGAGGATTGACTGAGTAGAAATAGACGAAATGCTCATATTGAATATCAACAGAACAAAGGACCATGGTTATCTTGGGATCTTGAGGTAATCTTGAGATGATTTCGGGGCTTTAGTGTCCCCGCGGCCCGGTCCTCGACCAGGCCTCCACCCCCAGGAAGCAGCCCGTGACAGCTGACTAACACCCAGGTACCTATTTACTGCTAGGTAACAGAGGCATTGGGTGAAAGAAACTCTGCCCGTTGTTTCTCGCCGGCGCCTGGGATCGAACCCAGGACCACAGGATCACAAGTCCAGCGTGCTGTCCGCTCGGCCGACCGGCTCCCTGGGTAGAAGCTTGGAACTCAGTTGAGTCATAGAAGTGTTAGAAAGTTTTCATTTATCATTAAAGTAGGGGTAAAATAGAATGAACTAAATAAGCAGTTGTGGAAGCAAACTGTATTCATAGTTTTAAAAGTAAATATGATATGGAAATAGGACAAGAGCCATTGCATTAAATAACTGGCGGCTAAAAAAGCAGGGGTCCAAGAGCTTATACTCGATCCTGCAGGCACAAACAGTATATACAAATAGTATATCACATACACAAAGACAAACACACATACATATTGAGCACATAGCGTTGAATACAAATTCATTCAAACCAGTGTATGGACATTTTGAATTACTCTTCCCTTCCCCATTCATCGCAATTACGAGAATGAATTCAATTACAATTACATCTAGAAAGACAAGTGACAAATTACAATAATTAACCGATAATTAAGGCTATTTACCAGGAAATAAATTTATGTAAATCTGCATCATTTACAGCTACCTCTGTAGTTAGGTGTGGATTATGTTTTGTTCAGGAGTTGGCAATGGGATGCCAGCCGCGGTGTGTGCGGGATTTTCATAATTTTTATGTTCTTGCTGGAACTGCTGCGGGGAGGGAGACACACACACACACACACACACACACACACACACACACACACACACACACACACACACACACACACACACACACACACAGATAGATGCAGACAGAAACACAGGCATAGAGACAGAAAGACAGACAGACACAGAGAGATAGAGACGACAGATATAGAGAGACCGAGACAGATCTAGTGACACAAATCGAGAGAAAGATATATATAGATATAGATGATATAGATATATTGATAGATATATAGATTAGAGATAGATATGTAGATGACAGATAAGCTGTATAACAGCATCAGGTGTTCGGTGCACACATCAACACACAACTGAACAAACATGAACGTTCACAATACCAACAAGAACAATAAACAAGTTAAGACAGCAAACGATATATTAAACAGTAACAAAAAACACAAAATAATGTAAAACAATAAAAATTTTATAATTAGAGCAGCAATAATAA
>WNGS01070090.1:0-10328 GCA_020271785.1 Procambarus virginalis | reverse complement strand
AACTGCTGTGTTTTTCCTTGATGGTGCTGTGTTTTCCTATTTTCTTCCTTAATGGTGCTGTGTTTTCCTATTTTCTTCCTTAATGTGCTGTGTTTTCTTATTTTTTTCCTTGATGGTGCTGTGTTTTCTTATTTTTTTTCCTTGATGGTGCTGTGTTTTCTTATTTTTTTTCCTTGTGGTGCGTGTGTTTTCTTATTTTTTTCCTTGATGGTGCTGTGTTTTCTTATTTTTTTCCTTGATGTGCTGTGTTTTCTTATTTTTTCCTTGATGGTGCTGTGTTTTCCTATTTTCTTCCTTTATGGTGCTGTTTCTTAGTTTTTCCTTTATGGTGCTGTTTTCTTAGTTTTTTCCTTGATGGTGCTGTGTTTTCCCATTTTCTTCCTTAATGGTGTTGTGTTTTCCCATTTTCTTCCTTAATGGTGCTGTGTTTTCCCATTTTCTTCCTTAATGGTGCTGTGTTTTCCCATTTTCTTCTTCCTAATGGTGCTGTGTTTTCCCATTTTCTTCCTTAATGGTGCTGTGTTTTCCCATTTTCTTCCTTAATGGTGCTGTGTTTTCCCATTTTCTTGCATGCTTGTGTGGTATTTGTTTATGAAGTTACGTCTGAGTAGTACTAGCAGTAGCAAAAGTAGGTATTTACTGGTATTAGCAGTAGTAGTGTTCTCTAAGAGGTTGCTCACTACTACTTCTCATTTTAGTCTATGGGCTTTTTTTTTATTAATTCATTAGGTACATCTGCATTAGTGCAGCAGCTACCCTAGACTATATGAAGTGGAGTACAGTGGTGTCAAAAAAAATCTAACTATGTTTGATGCTAGAAAATTCCCCATCACACAGGATGGGTTAGTCATACAGAGGCGTGATAAGCAGTCTGCACTGGCTTGTACACTTGTTCTCATTTAAGTCTAAGGGGTTTGCCCCCCCCTTCATCTGAATGGCGCCAAACGGTCGTAGGCGTCAATTACCTACTACCTTTTATGCATATCATGCAGAGTATCATACCATGCTGCTGTGGTTTAACATTTTCTTTTTCATTACTGCTGAATCACAAGGAAATCTACAATTGCATGATATTAACAAGAAATCAGTAAGAGCCATGCAAGGATTCGAACCAGTGTTGTGGTGAATATCTACAGCGTGCCTTACCCTCATTACGTCACAACAGGATAAAACTATTCAACATGGGTACTTTTTGGCCTTTCGTGGCATAGGGTAAGGCCTCGTGTCTGGCATATCACCAAAACCGTTGTGTCAAATCCACGAATGCTCTTACTAATTTTCTCGATGATAATTCGTATATTGTGATTTTCCTTTGCATGTATTATTTTATTGATATTTATTTATTTTATTATTATTATGCTGCTCTAATATAAAATTGTTTATTGTTTTACATTATTTTGGTGTTTTTTGTTACTGGTTAAATATATCGGTTGCTGTCTTAACTTGGTTTATTGTTCTTGATTGGGTATTGTGGAACGTTCATGTTTGTTTCAGTTTGTGTGTGATCGTGTTGACACTGAACACCTGATGCTGTTATACAGCTTATCTGTCATCTACATATCTCATCCTCTAATCTTATATCATCAATATATCCTATATCATCTATATCCTATATATAATCATTTCCTCTCGAGTTTGTGTCACTAGACTTCTGTCTCGGTCTCTCTATATCTGTCGTCTCTATCTCTCTGTGTCTGTCTTTCTGGTAACAAAGGAAAAGATGTGGAAATAGATCACCGACGACATAAAAAGTGATCTGTAAAGATGGACAAGGAAGGAGAGATGAAACAGAAAAAAAGTAAATGAAGGATTAAAGGAGGGAAGTAGGGGAGAAAATAAAGAGAGAGCGAGACTTTTGAAATATGGAAAGAGGGGAAGTAGAAAGAACAGGTTAATGAGGAAGAGGCGAGGGAGCATGAGAGGGAAGAGGAGACGAAGGATTTTCTGAATAATTCTTTTAATAACAATAATGAACAAATCCACAGGAGCTGTAAAGGTGATTCGAACCCCGTGCACTGGGTGTTCCCAGGCGGGGGATTGAACCAGCGTCTTGGTGAATGGCAGGCACGCGCCAGACCCCTGAGCCAAGACATGCTGGTTGAGTACTCACTCTGCCCCAGCGATTTTCTCATTGAAATACCATGCCATTGTGATTTCCTTGTGTATGATAATAATAATAATGAGGACATCAGTAGGAGCCGTGAGGAGGATTCGAACCTATGCTCTCGGTACCCCCAAGGAATGCCTTAGACCACTACGCCACGACACGGTCAAATTCATGTCGAAAACGCTGTGCATATTAGTGGCTTTGCAAAAATATAAGAACACAAAATTATGTATTCTCGCAACCCAATGTCCCTTCTTTTATATATATATATATATATATATATATATAATATATATATATATATATATATATATATATATATATATATAATGGTACTGTGTACGTTTAGGGGTGATCCTGGACGGCATGGGTTCGAATCCTGGCCGGGTCAAAGAGTTCTTAGTGATATATATATATATATATATATATATATATATATATATATATATATATATATCTATATATATATATATATATATATAATCACCTAAACTAAAAGAGCCTTGAACAGGAAACCACAGAATCACAGTCCTCAGGTCTACCTACTGAGCCACCATCACCCACACACACTCCTGTATACATATGCTCCATGTGTGAGACACAAGTGTTAAGACACAGCTGTTCAGACACATGTGTCAGCGAGGTGGACAGTCCGCCTCCCTTCTGTCATAAATTCAATATATTCCATATGTCGTATAACTTTTTTATAACTTCCCATGTCCACCCTCCCTATCACTCTCCCCATGTCCACCCTCCCTATCACTCTCCCCCATGTCCACCCTCCCTATCACTCTCCCCATGTCCACCCTCCCTATCACTCTTCCCATGTCCACCCTCCCTATCACTCTTCCCATGTCCCCCCTCCCTATCACTCTTCCCATGTCCCCTCTCCCTATCACTCTTCCCATGTCCCCCCCTCCCTATCACTCTTCCCATGTCCCCCCTCCCTATCACTCTTCCCATGTCCACCCCTCCCTATCACTCTTCCCATGTCCACCCCTCCCTATCACTCTTCCCATGTCCACCCTCCCTATCACTCTTCCCCCAGTCACCAGCAAAACAATCGAATAACCTGAGGCTTGAGAATGGAGAATAAGACAGCAGCTGACGGATTACCTTACCTTGAGGTGTTTCCGGGGCTTAGCGTCCCCGCGGCCCGGTCATCGACCAGGCCGGATGAATACAAAACACACAAAAAACACCTTTATCACTCCCCAATAATTCCACACCTGAGTTTTGCCCACTGTTGTCCCGCAGGTGTTCCAGCACATCCCAGGCATGTGCCAGAGGCTGCCAGAGGGGGGGGGGATCTTGCAACACAGGCTCCTCTACATGTTGAGATGCTCAACATAGACCCCCCCACATGCAGGAGAATTGGACACATGTATCAGTGTGCTGGAGAACTGGGTGGACACAGGTGTATGTGTATTACAAGGGGTGGGGGAGGACTTTCTCGGGATGGACTTAACTGTGACTGAGGGCCGTCTTGGAAGTCCCATTGTGGGTGGCCTTTTTTTTTTGAGAAAAAAAAAGTTTGATTTGGCGTTGGGCTTAAGGCTTATATCAACCTTTGAAGGGAGTTATTAAGTACACAAGAACTGTTTACTGAGCAAGTATATCTTATAGTCTTTTCAACATATAGTCCAGGACTTGAGTAAACTTTGTGGATATACACCAAGCAGCAGGGTATACTTAACAGTGTATATATATCATTTAAAGATGCAGGTTTACCATGATACCTGGTTGATGGGGTTCTGGGAGTTCTTCTACTCCCCAAGCCCGGCCCGAGGCCATGACTGGTGAGAGCTTGGTCCACCAGGCTGTTACTTGGAGCGGCCCGCAAGCCCACATACCCACCACAGCCCGGTTGGTCCGGCACTCCTTGGAGGAAACAATCATCTAACTTATTAACACACTACTAAGGCCACTCGGGATGGAGAGTGTTCAGACTTTGTCAAGGCGGCAGTACTTGACTAAGTACTTCCAGTACCTTGGAAGTACTAAGATTAGTACTTTCAGAGTACTGTAGGTGGCGGTGGTTGTATTCTCACTTCTTGTAAATAATTCCTTTTCAATTACAATATCTTAATTCTCTTAAGTATTATATCTTCATCAAGTTTCCTTTCTTCTCTTCACTGTCGTCGCTGGGTCCAGTACCTTCTACCTTCCTTGGCACCCCCCATCCTACGGTCTCTGTGGTTTGGTCACAGACCAGGAACAGCATCAGTCCCAGGACGTAATGGGGAGAATCCGCATCATTATGCCAATCTGGTTTTCCCCTCTCTGTAAATGTTTCCAGTCTGTTAGGTACTAATGTGCTGAATTTAGAGGTCTTCTGGTACCTCACCAGCTTGACGTCTCCCGGTTACTTTCACCTATTTTGCAAGTGTCAACAGAAGTCTTTTATGAGGAAATATATACAAAAAAGTATTTTTGGCCGTAAAAAAAGTTGGATTTTGCCCATCCTTCGCTGTCGTAGGTTATTGTGTGTACTCACCTATTTTGTACTTGCGGGGGTTGAGCTTTGTCTCTTTGGTCCCGCCTCTCAACCGTCAATCAACTGGTTGGTTGAATATCTTTCGTGTGTTTGTTATAGAGTTCCAACGGGTCGTCTGACACGATTTTCCTTCATTAAACCTGTATTGGAGCTTCTTAAACCATAATAAAGCTTGTTCATAAACCGAATTATTTCCAAATGTTCCGCTACTGGTTTCCTTATTAATATTATTCCTAGTGCTTTGTAGGGTACATATGTGTCATTGACACCAGCCTGTACCCCGAGCTTGTCTCCTGTATGTTGGTAGTACAGTGACTGTTTTCAAGCTCTTGGGTAGTTCCCCATGCATTAATGATCAACATTATAAGACATGTGTAGTTTCTTTCAGTATTCATGAGGATATTACGTTAGTTGGCCTCTTGCATCCTTGAGTTTACTTAGTTAACTCTTAATTTATTTCAAACTTATTCTTTTCCACTTGGGCTGGACGGTAGAAGCGACGGTTTCGCTTCATGCAGGTCGGCGTTCAATCCCCGACCGTCCATTAAGTGGTTGGGCACCATTCCTTTCCCACCGTCCCATCCCAAATCCTTATCCTGACCCCTTCCCAGTGCTGTATAGTCGAAATGGCTTGGCGTCTTTCCCTCATAGTTCCCTTCCCTTCTGTCCTCATATATGCCTGTCTTTGACCCCCCGTGACCCCCTCGTGACCCCCTGTGACCCCCCGTGACCCCCTCGTGACCCCCTCCCTCGTGACCCCCTGTGACCCCCGTGACCCCAGTGACCTCTCGGTAATTATACCTACCTTGAGATGGTTTCGGGGCTTAGCGTCCCCGCGGCCCGGTCTTCGACCAGGCCTCCTACCTCATTGAAGATGTAATAGATTTCCTTGCTAATGGTTAGGAGGTGCTAGCTGGCAACATTGCAAGAGGGGGGGGGGTGCGGGAACCGGTTCAGCGTAGCACAACATAAGAAAATTAAAGACAACAAGAACCGCTGCTGACTCTAGGGCGCATATTTTCGATTCGCTTTTGTTTGGCTTGCGGGTTTTTTCCTTTTGCGCTCTGCGGTCAGGTGATGAAAAATACATAAGCCATTTGTTTTATTTTGTGGAAGTTGAATATGTAAATTTGGCTGTGACATATATATATATATATATATATATATATATATATATATATATAATAGGGGTACCACCTCTGGTGCAATTGTAGGGACCCGTAGCCTCAAAGAAGAAAATAAAGAGTATTCAGAGAAGACCTTGTGGATTCTCACTGTACACTTTAATATATATATATATATATATATATATATATATATATATATATATATATATATATATAATCACTATCCGGTGGTAACCATGTCTGTCTGTCTGTCTGTCTGTCTGTCTGTCTGTCTGGGAGAGGGGAAGGAAAATGGAGAAACTGGGCATGTTGGAAGAGAGGGAGTGAGAGAGAGAGGAAGAGGAGGAGGAGGAGGAGAAAGATAGAAGGATTAGTGGGGTGTGTGTGGGAGGAGATGGTGAGTAGGGAATAAGATGGAGAGGGGTCAGGTGAGAATGGGAGGGGGAGAGAGTGGAGGAGACGGGGAGAGGAAAAGTGAGAGGGGGAGAGGGTGAGGAGAGAGGGGAAGGGTGAGAGAGACCCAGGCATGCCTGCGGAATCGTGCTATTAGCTCTTGGACCCCGGTTTTCTAACCGATATATTTTTTTCCTGTATTATGTCTACTACATATATATTTCTCTCTAACACACACACATACATCCCCTGGAATACTGTTGATATGGTTGCAAAGACAGCCAGTAGAAAACCAGTAGCAGAAATTGATATGGTCTTTCACTAGCAGTGACAAAGAGAATACTTAAACAAATATCTAATGAAGATCTCACCGACCTAACAAATTCACAAAGACCTGAAAGTTGTAGCATTAAATATTATGATAGATATCGTGAGGAGACATTCACATATGGGACTAATAGAACAAGAACCCGGCAATGTGATGTTATAGTGGCCAGAATACGCCTGGGATATAGACATATCTGGCAGCTTTCTCAAACCCAATGTCGAGTACACAATGTGTCAACTTTGTGAAAGAGAAACATGCACTCACTTGAACATTATATTGTAGAATGTCCCATACTGGCTGACTTTCGCCCTCCTGGGCTAAGGTATGCTGAACTTTGTAATTACTATATTGTAACGGGGGGGGGGGGATGGAATAGAATGTAAGTTGGAGGTGAGTAGGATAAGTAGAAGAGGTAGAAGGGTAGAGGTCGGAGAGTAGATAGTAGAAATAGAAGAGTAAATAGTAGAAGGAGGGAGTAGACATTAGAAGAAAATAGAAATTAGAAGAAGTGGAATTTGCTAGTAGAAGAAGTAGAAATTGCTAGTAGAAGAAGTAGAAATTGCTAGTAGAAGAAGTAGAAATTGCTAGTAGAAGAAGTAGAAATTGCTAGTAGAAGAAGTAGAAATTGCTAGTAGAAGTAGAAATTGCTAGTAGAAAAGTAGAAATTGCTAGAAGTAGAAATTGCTGCCACCATCCATTCTAGGTCATTTACATACAGACAAGGAATGGAACTTGTCTGTATCAAATAATATACTCAAGGATATTATCAAGAGGTATGCTCCCCTGTATCATGTACTCATTCAAATCATGAAACCAGAAACCGCTGAGGTTTCCTCATCTCACTCAAAACTCCAGGGAACAAAGTTAAAGGCAATTTAAATTATAAACTCAATTATATTTCACATGATAAGTATCATAATTTAAGCACTCCAATTTGATGTCAAAGATTTATTTTCAAAGTGAGTCATCATCCAGAAATTCAAGAAACCCTACAACTGACTGCCCCGGATCATCACACCACACCTGTAACCACAACTAGTCACCTCAATGTTCAACTCACCAAGTGTCTGAGTCTCCGTTGGATAGAGAGAGGGGGGGGTCTGTAGTTGACAGAGACTCTCCCGCCCCACCGGCTGACAGCTATCTCGACGGCTGGCCGCTGCTGTTCTTCTGGCTTTTGCTTGCTTCTCCTCTGTCCTGCTGAATCAATAGCTTCCCGAGTATATATTGGGAAACCTAGTGGCTAACTCCACCCATAAGTAGATAGCTTGGGGTACTCTACCAGCCACTCCTTAAACGTCGCCTGTTTGAAGGCTACCAGGCTCAATTATAAGATTAGCGGGAGCAGGTGAGATTCGCCTGGCTGACCTCAGGTCACTAACACTTGAGGTGAGATCCAGCCGACATGCTGGCGACTCTCAAATTCCTTGTCTGTGACTCATTGAACTAAGTATATATATTAAATAAAACTAAACAAACACCTATTGGTGTTACAATATGAGTACTGGAACACTTGATGATATATTGGACTTGTACCCAAGATTGACTATGTAATACATCTGTTATACAATGTATGTATTGTAATTATAACTTGAGCTTGTTAAAGCACATTAATCACCTTCAGTGGTTAAATGATTACTAACACACTAGTTTATATAGCAGCTCTCTAACCCTGTCCATGGAGGACAGAAGAAAATGTCTATATGCTGGTTAGCAGTGTAAATGTCCGGCCACGTCTGTGGAAGAGAATAATAATAATAAAATAATAAAAAGAAGATCCCCAGCAAGCAGCCCGTAGCAGCTGTCTAACTCCCAGGAATCTATTTACTGTTAGGTAAACAGGGGCATGAGGTGAAAGAACTGCTTATTTGTTTCCGTCTCGTCCGGAATCGAACTCGGACCAATAGGACTGCGACCCCCGAGCGTTGTCATTCAACCGCGAGACCCTGTGATGTGTGTGTGTGTGTGTGTGGAGAGAGAGAGTAACAGAGACACACACACAGACAGACAGTTTGTCTCTCGCCAATCAAATTCATTGGTGAGAGTTTCACCAATTTCTCTACATCATTGTAACCATCTCTGCTACACACTGTCTTCATCCATATATGCACTGCATAAGACAAACTAACATTTATTCATCACGTAGAAAATAATATAGTGGATGAATCTCACTGAGGATGAAGTATCTTTGTATGTTTGTCATTGCATACAAAAAAAATGGCATGGGGTTCATCCGCGACCCACCTATTACCACCTCGAGACCACCACCAGTCACCCTGCAAAGTTTGGTGAGGCTACCCCGAAGCATCTGGCCTCCATTCTGGAACAGACATATATTTAAGAAAATCCACCCGTCCGAGCTGCCGTTTGTCAGTCGTGTTAAACTGTCATTCACGTCAGGGATTACCAGTAGAAATCCTTTCATCACTGAGCTAGCGTGCCTGATCAACCACATTTGTCCCGAGTAAAGGATTGAACATTGTGGACTCGAGTTCATAAAGAGTAAAGCCTCTCGTTAAACTCCAGTTTCTGCTAAATAAATGTCCCTTTCCCAATAAAGTTCCAGGCAACCGGACCACTGCCATAATGATGGATGGATGAGTGAAAGAGGTGACTGTAGCTGACACACTCTGAGAGCTTGATAGTGCCATCACAGAGGCACTCAAGGAAAGGGGGCATAGGCAGCTACCAAACTTTGAGTGCCTAGGAGTGCCAACACAGAGACACTCAAGGAAAGGGGGCATAGGCAGCTACCAAACTTTGAGTGCCTAGGAGGTGCCATCACAGAGACACTCCGGTGAACCCAAGAAGTGTTGGCAAGTTCGATATTGTCTATTACCATCGCTTAGGGGCAACGAACCCTGTAATCGCGATGTCCTTGCTGAAGGCTTTGGATTACTGAGCGGAAAATCCTGTCAACTGGAGCAGAATGATTGTCAAATGGGCTGCAATAAACGTCCACTAGAGACCTCACTCAGCCTGGAAACCTGCTTGGTGGACAAAGGAGGAGAGCGGGGAAGGGGATCTGATGCTTCACTGAATGTCTGTGGCGATGAGAAAAGGTTCTCCGTGAACCAAAATTCCTTATGGACAGATTTTGTGTTGTCCACCACAGCTTCTAACTATCCGTTGTCATACAGTACCCCTTATCCACCAGTGTCTAACCACCCGAGCCTTCTAACATGTTTGTAACTCCTTTTGCGTCTCTAGTTTCTATTAAACACTTTCGCGTTCCACGGATGACACTCGCGTCACACATGTCCTCTCGGTTCTGCTCTTCCTCACTTTGAACATTGATCCCCTATCTACTTGGTCAACTCTCCTTAGTATTTTCTACGTCGTTATCATGTCTGTCCTGATGCTTCTTCCTTATAATGTAACGAGCTCCAGTTCCCTCACTAACAGGCTACGATTACTTAATTATTTACCCGTCATCTTTCTCCTGAGATGAAAATTTAGGGAAGGCTGCTCCTTGGTATTGGATGCTATGTGATGCTCATAGCGCCCGTCCCATCCCAAATCCTTATCCTGACCCCTTCCAAGTGCTATATAGTCCAAATGGCTTGGCACTTTCTCCTGATAAATTCCTTCCTTCCTTCCGTATTGCTGCCTGTGCAGTCCTCTTTGTTGCATGTATGTTGCAGATTACCTACGTCTCGTGTTCCATGTATTTCTTTCATGCTCTTTTAATTCTCCTTTTTCCGTCCCAGAGTCGGTGGTCAACCCATGGTCATATTTTCTCTCGGCTCCGTTAGCCCTTACGGGGAGGTTGACAAATCTGCCTTCACAGACCAACCCGTCCTCTTAAAAAAGAACGGTCACTTTTGGCCCGTATGCGCAATATGGCCAAATTTCGACGTAAATTGAAATGAATCT
>WNGS01070088.1:12734-28183 GCA_020271785.1 Procambarus virginalis | reverse complement strand
TTTCCAAAAGGGTTGCCCATGTTTGGAAAAGACGAACGACCGAAAGAATATTGTTGAAAACATCTTGATGACTTATTAAACCAAAATTATTTATTAATCAGAAGAAAGACAAAAAACGCGACCTATCTGTAAACGTCTACCAGATAAATATTTTACGTAAAACCGAAGATATTTGTAGTTGTATAAAAGGGGCAGTTTTCATCGCTCGCGAGCTCGAAAACGCAGCATTCATCTCAGAACCATGCCTATTTCACGCAGATTCCTTAATAAACGTAAGAGTTTTTATATGTCACAAGAAAGATAGAAATATAAGCTTCATTCTAAATACCTTACCATGGGTATATTTAAATTTAAAGCGAAGATAGATGTACTTTTGTAATAGCCGAGCTCCGACCCCGGACAGATCGATCGACCGAGCAACTCTCTCTCAGAACAATGTATATTTCACGTGAATTCGTTAATAAACATATATGTTTTATATGTCTCAAGAAAGGCAGACATATAAGCTTCACCTTAAACCACTTTACCATAGACATATTTAAAGTTCTAATGAAGATACATGTATTTTAAAAATTACGGAGCTCCGACCCGTACAGACTGAACGACAGAGCAACTCTCTCTCAGATCAATGTTTAATTCACGTAAATTCGTTAATAAACACAAATGTTATATCATGTCTTAAGCAGATAGAAATATGAGCTTCATTTTAAATACATTACAATAGACATATTTATAGCTCAAGTGAAGATACATATGTTTTTATAGTAGCGCTCAGTAGCTTGTCGGGCATGTAGTGCAGACGCCTATACCCACTTGCCGATATATTGTATAATTAACAACGATACGCTAATAAAGCCTAAAGCCTTTATGCCTCCAGAAAGACCGAGATATGAACATTATTATGATTGCACCAAATAAAATAAATCATGTTCGAGGACAAAGATATATCAATTTTAAATTAAGTTTCGACTCTTGCTCAGGCGAGAGAGATGGGGCGACTCTCGCCCATCTATTGGAGATTCTGTCCACTAAAGACCCAAAGCTACTCAAACCCTCTAGCATTATTTAAGTAATGAAGTAATATGGTATATTTACTCACTATAATGTGGGTGCTGAATGCAGAACATGAGAAAACATATATTTACTCCAAACCAATATAATTTCATTATGAATAAATAAATAAGTAGCATCAAAGGAAGTCGACGGTCCAAGTGTCAATGTTGTGGAGCGACTTATCCAAGATATATCGTTGTTTGGAAAGTGTTTTTTGGCATATCCAGTTGTCGCACTTCTCTGCACAAATTATCACAAATTTAAATTATAATGTTAACATGTAGAATACGTATTTTTAATAAAATCTAACATAACTAGCCAGAAAACATTTAACATTTATTAAAAAATATATGTTTGGAAGTTAAATCGACTTCATAGGACAATAGTTTGTTATATATACTCGTTATTCGTTGACATGCGTTCGCTACTTAAACTACCATGTACTGTACTTATGTAAAATCTCCCATGTCTCTTCACTCATCTCACCGAACCCTACAGGCTCTGTGATATATTGTTTAATTAAGATTCACAAATAAAGCTTATAATTGTATATGTTATCAAAAAGGCAGAGCTTAGTTTAGTTCATTTATTATGCACCCCATACCCATCCTATGGGCGATAGTGGAGTGTTACAGAGGCACATAATGGGCTCAGGGAATGAGCCCCACAATTCATATAGCCAAGCAAGTTATAATCTTGATAAGCTAGTTACAAAAGTCAATGCACATTGTCACATCAACAATGGGCTCGAGACCGACCACAAGTACAGTTTATAATTTAAGCAACTGACATATATGGAGGGCTATAGTGTCACAATTGATATGTTTATCCTACACATAACTCCCTCTCCCCCCATCCAATGGGCAGTGGTGGATAGGTCCTAGCAGTGGTAAGACCTAGAAGTGGTAACATCTAGAAGTCTGCTAACATTATTGGATGACCCATAGACGAGCGATTCATCAAAGTTTATACAATATTGTGAAATTGGGAGTCAGTGTAGTAACATAAATTGGTAAATCATAAATATTGTAAGTTAAGAATCTGATGCATGTGTGTGAATTGGGGGGGGGGTTATACCCTTGGTAAGCGAGAGTGGAAAGTAACGTTAGACGTTCTGCGGTCAATGTGGGGGGGAGGGAGGGTGGGTGGGTCAAATCCACCCTCCAACATCTGGACATAATACCACCAGCCTCCACAACACTCCATCAGCTGATGCTTGTAGATGCTTCATCTAACCTCACCTATGTCACACATTAACCTACAGTTCCAGTGATATTTAAACTCATCACAGTGGCGTCTCACCAATATAAACTGTATTGGATTTTGTCCCGAAATATCTATATGCTGACTGGACGTGTATGTATGTATGTATGTATGTATGTATGTATGTATGTATGTATGTATGTATGTATGTATGTATGTATGTATGTATGTATATGTATGTATGTATGCATGTATGTATGTATGTATATGTATGTATGTATGTATGTATGTATGTATGTATGTATGTATGTATGTATGTATGTATGTATGTATGTATGTATGTATGTATGTATGTATGTATGTATGCATGCATGTAAATGTATGTATGTATGTATGTATGTATGTATGTATGTATGTATGTATGTATGTATGTATATGCATGCATGTATGTATGTATGTATGTATGTATGTATGTATGTATGTATGTATGTATGTATGTATGTATGTATGTATGTATGTATGTATGTATGTATGTACCTAGTTGTACTCACCTAGTTGTGCTTGCGGGGGTTGAGCTCTGGCTCTTTGGTCCCGCCTCTCAACCGTCAATCAACAGGTGTACAGTTTCCTGAGCCTAATGGGCTCTATCATATCTACATTTGAAACTGTGTATGGAGTCAGCCTCCACCACATCGCTTCCTAATGCATTCCATTTGTCAACCACTCTGACACTAAAAAAGTTCTTTCTAATATCTCTGTGGCTCATTTGGGCACTCAGCTTCCACCTGTGTCCCCTAGTGCGTGTGCCCCTTGTGTTAAACAGCCTGTCTTTATCAACCCTGTCGATTCCCCTGAGAATCTTGAATGTGGTGATCATGTCCCCCCTAACTCTTCTGTCTTCCAACGAAGTGAGGTTTAATTCCTGCAGTCGCTCCTCGTAGCTCATACCTCTCAGCTCGGGTACTAGTCTGGTGGCAAACCTTTGAACCTTTTCCAGTTTAGTCTTATGCTTGACTAGATAGGGACTCCATGCTGGAGCCGCATACTCCAGGATTGGTCTGACATATGTGGTATATAATGTTCTGAAAGATTCCTTACACAAGTTTCTAAAGGCCGTTCTTATGTTAGCCAACCTGGCATATGCTGCTGATGTTATCCTCTTGATATGAGCTTCAGGGGACAGGTCTGGCGTGATATCAACCCCCAGGTCTTTCTCTCTCTCTGACTCTTGAAGTATTTCATCTCCCAAATGATACCTTGTATCTGGTCTCCTGCTTCCTACCCCTATCTTCATTACATTACATTTGCTTGGGTTAAACTCTAACAGCCATTTGTTCGACCATTCCTGCAGCTTGTCCAGGTCTTCTTGAAGTCTCAAGCTGTCCTCCTCTGTCTTAATCCTTCTCATAATTTTGGCGTCGTCAGCAAACATTGAGAGGAATGAGTCTATACCCTCTGGGAGATCATTTACGTATATCAGAAACAGGATAGGTCCAAGTACAGAGCCCTGTGGGACTCCACTGGTGACTTCACGCCAGTCTGAGGTCTCACCCCTCACTGTAACTCTCTGTTTCCTATTGCTTAGGTACTCCCTTATCCACTGGAGCGCCCTACCTGTTACTCCTGCCTGTTTCTCCAGCTTATGCATCAACCTTTTATGGGGTACTGTGTCAAAGGCTTTCCGACAGTCCAAAAAAATGCAGTCCGCCCACCCTTCTCTTTCTTGCTTAATTCTTGTCACCTGATCGTAGAATTCTATCAAGCCTGTAAGGCAAGATTTACCCTCCCTGAACCCATGTTGATGGGTTGTCACGAAGTCTCTTCTCTCCAGATGTGTTACTAGGTTTTTTCTCACAATCTTCTCCATCACCTTGCATGGTATACAAGTTAAGGACACTGGCCTGTAGTTCAGTGCCTCTTGTCTGTCACCCTTTTTGTATATTGGTACTACATTAGCAGTCTTCCATATTTCTGGTAGGTCCCCCGTTTCCAGTGACTTACTATACACTATGGAGAGTGGTAAGCAAAGTGCTCCTGCACACTCTTTCAATACCCATGGCGAGATTCCATCCGGCCCAACAGCTTTTCTCACATCCAGCTCCAATAGGTGCTTTTTGACCTCATCTCTTGTAATTTCGAACCTATCCAAGGTCACCTGGTTTGCTGCCACCTCTCCCAGCGCCGTGATATCTCCCTGTTCTATTGTAAAGACCTCCTGGAACCTTTTGTTGAGTTCTTCACACACCTCTTTGTCATTCTCTGTGTACCTGTCCTCGCCCACCCTAAGTTTAATCACCTGTTCCTTCACTGTTGTCTTCCTCCTGATGTGACTGTGTAGTAGCTTTGGTTCAGTCTTGGCTTTGTTAGCTATATCATTTTCATACCTTTTCTCAGCTGCTCTTCTCACACTGACATACTCGTTCCTGGTTCTCTGGTATCTCTCTCTACTTTCTGGTGTTCTGTTATTACGAAAGTTCCTCCATGCCCTTTTGTTCAGCTCTTTTGCTTTCATACATTCCCTATTAAACCACGGATTCTTCCTTTGCTTCTCTGTTTTTTCCTGTTGGGCTGGGACAAACCTGCTTACAGCCTCCTGACATTTTTGGGTGACATAGTCCATCATGTCTTGTACGGACTTGGTTCCGAGTTCTGTGTCCCAATGTATATCCCATAGGAATTTATTCATCTCCTCATAGTTTCCCTTTCTGTACGCCAGCCCTTTGGTTCCCAGTTCTTTTTTGGGGGTGATAATTCCTAGCTCAACCAGGTACTCAAAGCTCAATACACTATGATCACTCATTCCCAAGGGGGCTTCCAACTTAACTTCCCTTATATCCGACTCATTTAGGGTAAATATCAAATCCAGCAAGGCTGGTTCATCCCCTCCTCTCATTCTTGTCGGTCCCTTGACGTGTTGACTTAGAAAGTTTCTTGTTGCCACATCCAGCAGCTTAGCTCTCCACGTGTCTGGGCCTCCGTGTGGGTCTCTGTTCCCCCAATCTATCTTCCCATGGTTGAAGTCTCCCATGATTTGAAGTCTGGATCCGTTCCTGCTAGCCACAGAAGCTGCTCTCTCTATTATATTGATGGTGGCCATGTTGTTTCTATCATATTCCTGTCTGGGTCTTCTGTCATTCGGTGGGGGGTTATATATGACTACTATTATAATTTTCTGTCCTCCAGTTGCAATGGTGCCTGATATGTAGTCCCTGAAACCTTCACAGTTCTGAATTACCATCTCTTCGAAACTCCAACCTTCTCTTAGTAGCAAAGCCACACCACCTCCTCCTCTCCCTTCTCTCTCTTTCCTCACTACATAGTAGCCCTGTGGAAACACTGCATTTGTTATGATTTTCGTTAGCTTTGTTTCTGTGAGTGCTATTATGTCTGGGTTTTCTTCTAGTGCCCACTCTCCAAGTTCACTAGTTTTATTTGTAATCCCATCTATGTTAGTGTACATCGCCTTGAAGCTCACTTTCTTCTGTTCATTTACATATCCCTTTCTTGGCGAGTATTCTACTGGTGTGGGAAGCTGTTCCGTGGGTGAGAGGATCTGTGAGGTGGTTTGCAGGGTCGCAGAGGGTTTTGGGGGGGGGGGGGTTTAAGGGAAGGGGGAATGTATGTATGTATGTATGTATACATGTATGTATGCATGTATGTATTCATGTATGTATGTAAGTATGTATGAATGCATGTATGTATGTATGTATGTATGTATGTATGTATGTATGTATGTATGTATGTATGTATGTATGTATGTATGTATGTATGTATGTATGTATGTATGTATGTATGTATGTATGTATGTATGCATGTATGTATGCATGTATGTATGTATGTATGCATGTATGTATGCATGTATGCATGTATTTGTATGTATGTATGTATGTATGTATGTGTGTATGTATGTATTCCCAATCACGTTAAAGACTCCTCCTCTATCATCCAATTTAAGAGAAAAACAACTATGTACTAAATAATCAACTCCTTGTAACTTTAATTATGCTGACCTTCCTATCTGTATTCAGACTGTGCCTACCATCATTATAGGTGATTATAACGCTAGGCATAGGAATATTGGTAATTCACAGTTCAATAATCGTAACGGCAACCAACTGTTGTCACTATTAGGTAGTCACGATGATGCACAGATTGTGGGTGACCTTGAACCGACGCATATCTACGAAGGTATTCTTGATCTATGTCTCGGTTTCAACGTCTCCCACACTGTGTGCGCCTCGTCAATAGTGCCAGATATGGCGTCTGATCATCTGGCCATATTAGCCACTGTAAGCATTGGCAGCTCTATCCTCCCCGGCGGAATGTTCAAGCGGAAGAGGCTGGCTGTGCCCATCGATCAACGAGACAATTTTGTTGCTCATGTGCCAGAATGGTACAGTTCATCTGAGCCTTCATCAGTTGAAGATTTTAACAATGAGCTCACAGATACTATCGACCAGTTTATAGAATCACTTGATCCATCGTCCAGGCCACGTAACCCAAATTACACTGGTCATAGCACTTATGCTTATTATAATGATTCTAAATTGCATGCACTAAAACGCACTGCCAGAATAATTGGACTAGCTTATAGAAGGACCCGCACTGCTGAAATGCTTCGGCTCTTTCAAGCGGCTCTGGCTGAGGCCAGGGAACGTATGGTGGAGCTGAGGCAGACAGTTTGGAAACTTTTGTCCGTGGTCTCATTTCTCACACGCCACTAAGTCGGGCATGGAAGGATATCAACAAGATCAAAGGGAAAAATGCTGCAGAGATCTCGTACCCTAATCCTCTGCACAGAGCAAATGAGCTTGTTGATGCTTGGGCCACGACTTCCAACTTTGACAGTCTTCCTCTACCCTCACAGAATGAATTAAATAATAGATATACTGATAGGGCAAGGCTCCTTGACTTCAAGCTTCATCAAGAGGATGACTGTGACATGCTTCTTACTAAATACGAACTAGATTCTGCTCTACATAAAGGCAAAGCTACATCTCCCGGGGAGGATGGAGTTACTTACGGCATACTGCGTATGCTTCTGCTAGTTCCAGGGAATCCCTTGCTTCAATTGTATAATATGAGCTATGTAACTGGGGAGCTTCCTAAGTCATGGACCAACAGTGTTATTATTCCCATTCCTAAACCTCACCAGCCGAGTGTTTTTCGCCCAGTCTCCCTCACTAGTTGTCTCTGTAAGTGTCTTGAGAGGATGGTTCTCAACCGTCTCCTTTACAAAATTAATAATATGTTGTCTCCCCAGATATATGGCTTTACGCATGGGAAGAGTGTACATCACTGTATTACCACATTCCTCACCCTGCATACTGATAGGTCATATACCACTTTCCTAGATCTTAAGTCAGCCTTTGACATTGCTAACCCACACGTCATTCTGAGAGAACTTGCTAAAATGAATTTTGGAGGATGGCTTCTACGGTGGATAAGAGGGTATCTATCCAACAGGAAGTCATCTGTACTGTTCCAAGGGCATAGGCGTGTAACGAGAGATTTTGAACTTGGCACTCCACAGGGAGGTGTCCTCAGTCGTACTCTGTTCAATGTGTTAATCAATGCACTTTTAAACTTAGTAACTAAAAGGTCCAGCGAACACATTAGCTATGTGGATGATATACTGATCCACACCAATGGGTATACCAACACCCAAAATGTTCTGAACTCTGTATTGTACACATGTCAGGAACTATGCTTAGTCATCTCAGTAGAGAAAACAAAGATCCTGAACCGACACCCACCCAGACGGGGTGGCCCCGTTCGCAAAATACAGTTGGATGATGGCTCTCTGCTCGACTATGTTACCAGATACAAATACCTTGGGCTTGAGGTTCTACTGTACCGCAATGTTTTAGCCAGACTGGGTCGCCAATGTAGAGGTTCCGTGCTCTCAAGGCTGTGGCAGGCAAACACAACTGCACCGTACAGTGTTATATATTTATTTCAGTTTGAACAATTTTTAATATTAAAGGATAAATCCTTTAATTGGTTGAAATTGGTTTTAACATTCGAAATCTAATTTGTTGATGTTAAATAATATAAGGTTCAAATTTATTAAGATACATACTTTAAAAACTATTTCTATTTGATACCAATAGTATCACGTTAAGAGAAGCGTCTCGCCTTGCTAACCCAAGTATAAAATATATAAAGAAACGGTGCAACTGTACTGCTATCTGCAGTACAAATACATGTCCCTATTTAAAGAAAAAATAAACTGCACCAATCACTGCCACTCCTCACACCAATGCAACAATAAGGAGAGTGATAACAGTGCTTCACATTCGACAACGTTAAATTATTTAACAGATGACGAGATAATGATAATCAACTAAATTTCGGATACTTGAGGCAAAGTGAAATTCGCACCAGTTACCCCATCTATCATCATTCTATTATGCAGGAGGTACCACAAGTATATGGGTCATCCAATAATGCTAGCAGATTTCTAGAAGTTACCACTGTTAGGCTTAGGCTCGGCTACAAGTACTACTGGGAATTTGTAACATCTGCTGATGCAGATTTGACTAAATGTAAACTCTGTCAGCAGAACTATTCGCATACTTTGCGTCATTATATAATGGAATGTGAAAAAAATCACGGAATTTAGAGATAACACCATCAATAGTGTCCCAGAAATGTGTAAGTACTTCATTCATAATGATGTGCTGCCCGAAATCTTAGCGAAGTATCCAAAATTTGTTTACTGTAGGTAATGCATGCACATGACTGTAAAGCTACCGCCCAGTTGGGTGGGTGTGGAGCACATGACTGTAATGCTGCCGCCCAGTTGGGTGGGTGTGCAGCACATGACTGTAAAGCTGCCGCCCAGTTGGGTGGGTGTGCAGCACATGACTGTAAAGCTGCCGCCCAGTTGGGTTGGTGTGGAGCAAGACTAGTAACTGTGCGACTCCTCATAGATGTAAAGTGCCTTGTATAGTGACTGTTGTGAGCCTCTTGTTGAATCACTTGTGACACAAAAGATTACTGATGTGTGTATTTGTGTGGGTGATTAAATATGCATGTGTATGTATATTTGTATACGTATGTATATGTACATGTATGCATAAGTATGTGTACATTAATAATTTTGTAACTAGCGTCAAAAGATTGTTATTTGCTTAGCTAAACGAACTAGAGGGTTCAGTTCCTGAACCGATTATGTGCCTCTGTAATCCTTTACACCACCGCCCACGGGATGGGTATTATGGGGTGCATAATAAAGAAAGAAAATGAATGGACCGAACCCCACAATTCATTTAGCTGAGCAAGTTACAATCTTGATGAGCTAGTTACAAAATTCACTATAAGTCGTCACATCATAATTGGGTTCGAGATCGACCACAAGTAGTGCATTACATAATTTATCAGTATTGTGCAGCCTGTGATCCCCGCCTGGCTGGATACTGATACCTAGGTAGTTTTCATGTGTCCGGACACCGGCGATAAGGTGGTATTATTTATTTAACTTAAGAGATATTTATTTTTAAATGGTGTCACATTAACGGCTACATCTTCCTTTCTTCTGACATATAGATTTTTAAGATTAATTAAAATATATGGAAACTAATTATACAATTTATTGGCTGGTGTGCAGGGCTTCACACTCTCAGAACTAGCCATCAAGTAACTATCAAAACGCATATATCTTCGTTTTCTCTTCAGTTATATTTATGACAAAGGATTTTAAATGTAGCCTATATTTCTACCTTTGTGATGACATAAATACTTTCGTTAATTACAATATCTAGATCAAACTAACATTGATTTTCAAAAGGTTGTATATTTTCCATCAATTGAGAGCATCAGCCAAGAAGCCTTCTTTAAAATATGAATATCTTTCCTCACCCAATAAGATCTAATCTCTGAATAAAACGCAAAAAACGACTTGATTGTAACCTATCCACCGCTGCCCATTGGATGGGGGGAGATGGGGTTATGTGTAGGATAAACAGATCAATTGTGACACTAGCCCTCCATATATGTCAGTTGCTTAAATAATAAACTGTACTTGTGGTCGGTCTCGAGCCCATTGTTGATGTGACAATGTGCATTGACTTTTGTAACTAGCTTATCAAAATTATAACTTGCTTGGCTATATGAATTGTGGGGCTCATTCCCTGAGCCCATTATGTGCCTCTGTAACACTCCACTATCGCCCATAGGATGGGTATGGGGTGCATAATAAATGAACTAAACTAAGCTCTGCCTTTTTGATAACATATACAATTTTAAGCTTTATTTGTGAATCTTGATGTGTACACTTCTTAATGTGTACACATCAAGAAGTCAACCCTTGACCATCACCTCCTTATGTCCGGTCATGATGGTCAAGCGGATTAAGGCGTCCTATACATACCAGTTGCGTTGCTCCTGGCAGTATGGGTTCGAGTCACTTCTGGGGTGTGAGTTTTCAGCTGCATATCGTCCTGGGGACCATTCAGGCTTGTTCGCACTTGTGTTCCTCACATGTGCCCCAAAGAATGAGGTGATTTGATCAAATGCTATGCCCAAGATTACCATCCGAGTGCCAGCAGGGAAGAGGTTCAAATAGCTTAGGCTATCACTTCATTATGTCCGGTCATGATGGTCAAGCAAATTAAGGCATCCTGTACATACCAGTTGCATTGCTCCTGAAACTATGGATTCGAGTCACTTCTGGGGTGTGAGTTTTCAGTTGCATAAGGTCCTGGGGACCATTCAGGCTTGTTTGCATTTGAGTTCCTCACGTGTGCCCCAAAGAATGAGGTGATTTGATAAAATACTATGCTCAAGATTACCATCCGAGTGCCGGCGGGGAAGTGGTTGAAATAGCTTCGGCTATCACTTCCTTTTGTCCGGTCATAATGGTCAAGCGGATTATGGCGTCCTGTACATACCAGTTGCGTTACTCCTGGCAGTATGGGTTCGAGTCACTTCTGGGGTGTGAGTTTCCAGTTGCATATAGTCCTGAGGACCATTCAGGCTTGTTACATTTGTGTTCCTCACGTGTGCCCCAAACAAGGAGGTGATTTGATAAAATGCTATGCCCAAGATTACCATCCGAGTGCCGGCGGGGATGTGGTTCAAATAGCTTCGGCTATCACTTCCCTATGTCCGGTCATGATGGTCAAGCAGATTAAGGCGTCCTATACATACCAGTTGCGTTGCTCCTGGCAGTATGGGTTCGAGTCACTGCTAGGGTGTGAGTTTTCAGTTGCATATAGTCCTGGGGACTATTCAGGTTTGTTCGCATTTGTGTTCATCAAGTGTGCCCCAAAGAATGAGGTGATTTGATAAAATGATATGCCCAAGATTACCATCAGAGTACCGGCGGGGAAGTGGTTCAAATAGCTTCGGCTATCACTTCCTCATTTCCAGTCGTAATGGTCAAGTGGATTAAGGCATCCTGTACATACCAGTTGCGTTGCTCCTGGCAGTATGGGTTCGAGTCACTTCTGGGGTGTGAGTTTTAAGTTGCATATAGTCCTGGGGACCATTCAGGCATGTTTGCGTTTGTGATCCTCACGTGTGCCCCAAAGAATGAGGTGATTTGATAAAATGCTATGCCCAAGATTACCATCCGAGTGCTGGCGGGGAAGTGGTTCAAATAACTTCGGCTAACACTTCCTTATGTCCGATCGTGATGTCAAGTGGATTAAGGTGTCCTGTACACACCAGTTGCGTTGCTCCTGGCAGTATGGGTTTGAGTCACTTTGGGGTGTGAGTTTTCAGTTGCTTATAGTCCTGGGGATCATTCAGGCTTGTTCGCATTTGTGTTCCTCACGTGTGCCCCAAAGAATGAGGTGATTTGATAAAATGCTATGCCCAAGATTACCATCTGAGTGCTGGCGGGGAAGTGGTTCAAATAGCTTCGGCTATCACTTCCTTATGTCCGGTCGTGATGGTCAAGCAGACTAAGGCGTCCTGTACATACCAGTTGCATTCTCCTGACAGTATGGGTTCGAGTCACTTTGGGGTGTGAGTTTTCAGTTGCATATAGTCCTGGAGACCATTCAGGCTTCTTTGCATTTGTGTTCCTCACGTGTGCCCCAAAGAATGAGGTGATTTGATAAAATGCTATGCTCAAGTGCCGGCGGGGAAGTGGTTCAAATAGCTTCGGCTATCACTTCCTTATGTCCGGTCGTGATGGTCAAGCGGATTAAGGCGTCCTGTACATACCAGTTGCGTTGCTCCTGGCAGTATGGGTTCGAGTCACTTCTGGGGTGTGAGTTTTCAGTTGCATATAGTCCTGGGGACCATTCAGGCTTGTTCGCATTTGTGTTCCTCACGTGTGCCCCAAAGAATGAGGTGATTTGATAAAATGCTATGCCCAAGATTACCATCCGAGTGCCGGCGGGGAAGTGGTTCAAATAGCTTCGGCTATCACTTCCTTATGTCCGGTCGTGATGGTCAAGCGATTAAGGCGTCCTGTACATACCAGTTGCGTTGCTCCTGGCAGTATGGGTTCGAGTCACTTCTGGGGTGTGAGTTTTCAGTTGCATATAGTCCTGGGGACCATTCAGGCTTGTTCGCATTTGTGTTCCTCACGTGTGCCCCAAAGAATGAGGTGATTTGATAAAATGCTATGCCCAAGATTACCATCCGAGTGCCGGCGGGGAAGTGGTTCAAATAGCTTCGGCTATCACTTCCTTATGTCCGGTCGTGATGGTCAAGCGGATTAAGGCGTCCTGTACATACCAGTTGCGTTGCTCCTGGCAGTATGGGTTCGAGTCACTTCTGGGGTGTGAGTTTTCAGTTGCATATAGTCCTGGGGACCATTCAGGCTTGTTCGCATTTGTGTTCCTCACGTGTGCCCCAAAGAATGAGGTGATTTGATAAAATGCTATGCCCAAGATTACCATCCGAGTGCCGGCGGGGAAGTGGTTCAAATAGCTTCGGCTATCACTTCCTTATGTCCGGTCGTGATGGTCAAGCGGATTAAGGCGTCCTGTACATACCAGTTGCGTTGCTCCTGGCAGTATGGGTTCGAGTCACTTCTGGGGTGTGAGTTTTCAGTTGCATATAGTCCTGGGGACCATTCAGGCTTGTTCGCATTTGTGTTCCTCACGTGTGCCCCAAAGAATGAGGTGATTTGATAAAATGCTATGCCCAAGATTACCATCCGAGTGCCGGCGGGGAAGTGGTTCAAATAGCTTCGGCTATCACTTCCTTATGTCCGGTCGTGATGGTCAAGTGGATTAAGGCGTCCTGTACATACCAGTTGCGTTGCTCCTGGCAGTATGGGTTCGAGTCACTTCTGGGGTGTGAGTTTTCAGTTGCATATAGTCCTGGGGACCATTCAGGCTTGTTTGCATTTGTGTTCCTCACGTGTGCCCCAAAGAATGAGGTGATTTGATAAAATGCTATGCCCAAGATTACCATCCGAGTGCCGGCGGGGAAGTGGTTCAAATAGCTTCGGCTATCACTTCCTTATGTCCGGTCGTGATGGTCAAGTGGATTAAGGCGTCCTGTACATACCAGTTGCGTTGCTCCTGGCAGTATGGGTTCGAGTCACTTCTGGGGTGTGAGTTTTCAGTTGCATATAGTCCTGGGGACCATTCAGGCTTGTTCGCATTTGTGTTCCTCACGTGTGCCCCAAAGAATGAGGTGATTTGATAAAATGCTATGCCCAAGATTACCATCCGAGTGCCGGCGGGGAAGTGGTTCAAATAGCTTCGGCTATCACTTCCTTATGTCCGGTCGTGATGGTCAAGCGGATTAAGGCGTCCTGTACATACCAGTTGCGTTGCTCCTGGCAGTATGGGTTCGAGTCACTTCTGGGGTGTGAGTTTTCAGTTGCATATAGTCCTGGGGACCATTCAGGCTTGTTCGCATTTGTGTTCCTCACGTGTGCCCCAAAGAATGAGGTGATTTGATAAAATGCTATGCCCAAGTGCCGGCGGGGAAGTGGTTCAAATAGCTTCGGCTATCACTTCCTTATGTCCGGTCGTGATGGTCAAGCGGATTAAGGCGTCCTGTACATACCAGTTGCGTTGCTCCTGGCAGTATGGGTTCGAGTCACTTCTGGGGTGTGAGTTTTCAGTTGCATATAGTCCTGGGGACCATTCAGGCTTGTTCGCATTTGTGTTCCTCACGTGTGCCCCAAGAATGAGGTGATTTGATAAAATGCTATGCCCAAGATTACCATCCGAGTGCCGGCGGGGAAGTGGTTCAAATAGCTTCGGCTATCACTTCCTTATGTCCGGTCGTGATGGTCAAGCGGATTAAGGCGTCCTGTACATACCAGTTGCGTTGCTCTTGGCAGTATGGGTTCGAGTCACTTCTGGGGTGTGAGTTTTCAGTTGCATATAGTCCTGGGGACCATTCAGGCTTGTTCGCATTTGTGTTCCTCACGTGTGCCCCAAAGAATGAGGTGATTTGATAAAATGCTATGCCCAAGATTACCATCCGAGTGCTGGCGGGAAGTGGTTCAAATAGCTTCGGCTATCACTTCCTTATGTCCGGTCGTGATGGTCAAGCAAATTAAGGCGTCCTGTACATACCAGTTGCGTTGCTCCTGGCAGTATGGGTTCGAGTCACTTCTGGGTGTGAGTTTTCAGTTGCATATAGTCCTGGGAACCATTCAGGCTTGTTCGCATTTGTGTTCCTCACGTGTGCCCCAAAGAATGAGGTGATTTGATAAAATGCTATGCCCAAGATTTCCATCCGAGTGCCAGAGGGGAAGTGGTTCAAATAGCTTCGGCTATCACCTTCCGTATGTCCGGTCGTGATGGTCAAGCAAATTAAGGCGTCCTGTACATACCAGTTGCGTTGCTCCTGGCAGTATGGGTTCGAGTCACTTTTGGGGTGTGAGTTTTCAGTTGCATATAGTCCTGGGGACCATTCAGGCTTGTTTGTATATATATATATATATTATATATATATATATATATATATATATATATATTATATATATCTATAATATATATATATATAATATATATATATATATATATATATATATTTATATATCACTAAGAACTCTTTGACCTGGCCAGGATTCGAACCCATGCCATCCAGGATCTCCCCTAAACGTACACAGTACCATGACCATTTCACCAATGATCGTCTGGTGCGGTGGTCACGGTACTGAGTACGTTTAGGGGTGATCCTGGACGGCATGGGTTCGAATCCTGGCCGTGTCAAAGAGTTGTTAGTGATATATGGCTTGTGCGTTCATGTAGCTTTCTCACACA
>WNGS01070088.1:0-11734 GCA_020271785.1 Procambarus virginalis | reverse complement strand
CGATTCTATACCCTCTGGGAGATCATTTACATATATCAGAACAGTATAGGTCCAAGGACTGACTCCTTGGACCTATACTGTTTCTGATATATGTAAATGATCTCCCAGATGGTATAGAATCGTTTCTCTCAATGTTTGTTTCTCGTTTTCTCTCTAATGTTCTCTCAATGTTTGTGTGTGTGTGTTTGTATGTGTGAGAAAGCTACTGAACGCACAGCCATATATCACTAACAACTCTTTGACACGGCCAGGATTCGAACCCATGCCGTCCAGGATCACCCCTAAACGTACTCAGTACCGTGACCACCGCACCAGACGATCATTGGTGAAATGTCATGGTACTGTGTACGTTTAGGGGAGATCCTGGACGGCATGGGTTCGAATCCTGGCCAGGTCAAAGAGTTCTTAGTGATATATAAATATATATATATATATATATATATATATATATATATATATATATATATAATATTATATATATATATATATATAATATATATATATATATATATATATATATATACAAACAAGCCTGAATGGTCCCCAGGACTATATGCAACTGAAAATTCACACCCCAAAAGTGACTCGAACCCATACTGCCAGGAGCAACGCAACTGGTATGTACAGGACGCCTTAATTTGCTTGACCATCACGACCGGACATAAGGAAGTGATAGCCGAAGCGATTTCAACCACTTCCCCTCTGGCACTCGGATGGTAATCTTGGGCATAGCATTTTATCAAATCACCTCATTCTTTGGGGCACACGTGAGGAACACAAATGCGAACAAGCCTGAATGGTCCCCAGGACCATATGCAACTGAAAACTGACACCCCAAAAGTGACTCAAACCCATACTGCCAGGAGAAACGCAACTGGTATGTACAGGACGCCTTAATTTGCTTGACCATCACGACCGGACATAAGGAAGTGATAGCCGAAGCGATTTCAACCACTTCCCCTCTGGCACTCGGATGGTAATCTTGGGCATAGCATTTTATCAAATCACCTCATTCTTTGGGGCACACGTGAGGAACACAAATGCGAACAAGCCTGAATGGTCCCCAGGACAATATGCAACTGAAAACTCACACCACAGAAGTGACTCGAACCCATACTGTCAGGAGGAATGCAACTGGTATGTACAGGACGCCTTAATCTGCTTGACCATCACGACCGGACATAAGGAAGTGATAGTTTAAGCTATTTGAACTACTTCCCGCCAGCACTCGGATGGTATCTTGGGCATAGCGTTTTATCAAATCACCTCATTCTTTGGGGCACACGTGAGGAACACAAATGCGAACAAGCCTGAATGGTCCCCAGGACTATATGCAACTGAAAACTCACACCCCAGAAGTGACTCGAACCCATACTGCCAAGAGCAACGCAACTGGTATGTACAGGACGCCTTAATCTGCTTGACCATCACAACCGGACATAAGGAAGTGATAGCCGAACCTATTTGAACCACTTCCCCGCCAGCACTCAGATGGTAATCTTGGGCATAGCATTTTATCAAATCACCTCATTCTTTGGGGCACACGTGAGGAACACAAATGCGAACAAGCCTGAATGATCCCCAGGACTATAAGCAACTGAAAACTCACACCCCAAAAGTGACTCAAACCCATACTGCCAGGAGCAACGCAACTGGTGTGTACAGGACACCTTAATCCACTTGACATCACGACCGGACATAAGGAAGTGTTAGCCGAAGCTATTTGAACCACTTCCCCGCCAGCACTCGGATGGTAATCTTGGGCATAGCATTTTATCAAATCACCTCATTCTTTGGGGCACACGTGAGGATCACAAACGCAAACAGGCCTGAATGGTCCCCAGGACTATATGCAACTTAAACCTCACACCCCAGAAGTGACTCGAACCCATACTGCCAGGAGCAACGCAACTGGTATGTACAGGATGCCTTAATCCACTTGACCATTACGACTGGAAATGAGGAAGTGATAGCCGAAGCTATTTGAACCACTTCCCCGCCGGTACTCTGATGGTAATCTTGGGCATATCATTTTATCAAATCACCTCATTCTTTGGGGCACACTTGACGAACACAAATGCGAACAAACCTGAATAGTCCCCAGGACTATATGCAACTGAAAACTCACACCCTAGCAGTGACTCGAACCCATACTGCCAGGAGCAACGCAACTGGTATGTATAGGACGCCTTAATCTGCTTGACCGTCATGACCGGACATAGGGAAGTGATAGCCGAAGCTATTTGAACCACATCCCCGCCGGCACTCGGATGGTAATCTTGGGCATAGCATTTTATCAAATCACCTCCTTCTTTGGGGCACACGTGAGGACACAAATGTGACGAGCCTGAATGGTCTCAGGACTATATGCAACTGGAAACTCACACCCCAGAAGTGACTCGAACCCATACTGCCAGGAGTAACGCAACTGGTATGTACAGGACGCCATAATCCGCTTGACCATTATGACCGGACATAAGGAAGTGATAGCCGAAGCTATTTCAACCACTCCCCGCCGGCACTCGGATGGTAATCTTGAGCATAGTATTTTATCAAATCACCTCATTCTTTGGGGCACACGTGAGGAACTCAGTGCAAACAAGCCTGAATGGTCCCCAGGACCTTATGCAACTGAAAACTCACACCCCAGAAGTGACTCGAATCCATAGTTTCAGGAGCAATGCAACTGGTATGTACAGGATGCCTTAATTTGCTTGACCATCATGACCGGACATAATGAAGTGATAGCCTGAGCTATTTGAACCTCTTCCCTGCTGGCACTCGGATGGTAATCTTGGGCATAGCATTTGATCAAATCACCTCATTCTTTGGGGCACACGTGAGGAACACAAGTGCGAACAAGCCTGAATGGTCCCCAGGACGATATGCAACTGAAAACTCACACCCAGAAGTGACTCGAACCCATACTGCCAGGAGCAACGCAACTGGTATGTATAGGACGCCTTAATCCGCTTGACCATCATGACCGGACATAAGGAGGTGATGGTCAAGGGTTGACTTCTTGATGTGTACACATTAAGAAGTCAACACCAGCAATCAACAGCCAATTAATGCACATCTATATTCTACCCACTTCAAGACTCCGCACCAATATAGAAGCATCAAGAAATATTGGCCAATAGGCCCTTTGCAATTACTTCCACCTTTCCCTTTAATTTACCCAATTTATAGCCATTGTTTCGTGTTCTATCTTGTGTTGAAAGTTTTGTTCACCACATCCAAAACTGTTGTAACATATCACCTCACCCAAATGCGGGTATATAAGATGAAAGCTGTTTAAATGATAGCATAGAACTCTGTTTAGTGTTTACAGGTTATAGTGGTGTGTGTGTAAACTAAAGTCTTTGAAAATGTAATAAGTTATTATGAAACGTGTTCAAGTGTTGCGTCAGACTAAAAATAAAAATGAATTTTGGAGAATTGATTTTTCAATTATCATCGACAGTGAAAAGAAACTTAAGAAATATTGAGAAATTTCATGTTAGAATTATTAATCTTACTTTTTCGGTCATATTTAATATATATATATATATATATATATATATATATATATATATATATATATATATATATATATATATATATATATATATATTTTGGTTCGGGTGGTTCGAGGTGGTGTGTGCCGGAGTGCCGGCGGTGAGGTGGTTCAAATAGCTTTGGCTATCATCTCATTTTGTCCGGTCGTGATGGTCAAGTGGTTTAAGGCGTCTTGTACATACCAGTTGCGTTGCTCCTGGGAGTATGGGTTCGAGTCACTTCTGGGGTGTGAGTTTTCATTCGCATATAGTCCTGGGGACCATTTAGGCTTGTTCGCATTTGTGTTTCTCACGTGTGCCCCAAAGAATGAGGTGATTTGGTAAAATGCTATGCCCAAGATAACCATCCGAGTGCCGGCGGTGAGGTGGTTCAAATAGCTTCGGCTATCACCTTATTTTGTCCGGTCGTGATGGTCAGTGGTTTAAGGCGTCTTGTACATACCAGTTGCGTTGCTCCTGGGTGTATGGGTTCGAGTCACTTCTGGGGTGTGAGTTTTCATTTTCATAAATATATATATATATATATATATATATATATATATATATATATATAATATATATATATATATATATATATATATATATATATATTAAGGAAAAAAAAGGAAGGGGGTGGTAGGAGAAAAGCACACAGAAACTGTATTGGAGGGGACCTATATTCCCTCCAATGCGTTATGTGTGATTTCCTCCGAGGCTATGGGTCCCCCTTCATCCAGCCAGAGGTGGTACTCCCTCCATATTTAAAATATATATATATATATATATATTATATATATATATATATATATATATATATATATATATATATAGTCCCCAGGACTATATGCAACTGAAAACTCACACCCCAGAAGTGACTCGAACCCATACTGCCAGGAGCAACGCAACTGGTATGTACATAGTATTAGGCATCCTTCAGTCTCGGGAGACTATGGAGCTGCGCTCTGGTTGTCAATCCTGGTGCAGCGTCTGGTGTGACTGATGAGGCCATTGGAGAGTGGCAGTCCATCCCACACCGAGCACAAACGAAGTCCGATTCTGGTCTGTCTTCCTGGCTACTTGCTTTCCTTCTCTGTCTCTTTGCCTCCGATTCCTTGGCAAGTGACTCCTCGAACTTGGAGAGACCTCTTTGAACAGACTGCCTCCAGGCGAACGGTCTGCAGCCAGTGTCTCCCATATAGCAAGATCGACGTCCTGGCTTTCTGGTCCCTCTTGCATACGTCTTTGTACCGTAGCTGGGGCTTGCCTGTTGGACGCTTTCCCTGCATCAACTCTCCTGTACAGGAGATCCTTGGGGATCCTGCCGTCGCCCATTCGCACAACGTGCCCGAGCCAGCGCATTCGTCTCTGTTTCAGCATTGTGCACATGCTGGTGATTCTTGCTCTCCCCAAGACGTGTTGTTTGTCACCTTGTCCTGCCAGGTGATGTCCAAGATGTGTCGAAGGCAGCGCATGTGGAAGGCATTCAGTTGTCTTTCCTGACGGGCGTGGAGTGTCCAAGACTCACTGCCATAAAGGAGAGTGCTCAGGACACAGGCTCTGTAACCTGAATCTTAGTATACTCAGTCAGCCTATTGTTGGCCCACACTATCTTTGTCAGTCTGGACATGGCAGTAGATGCCTTACCGATGCGTTTGTTTAGTTCCGTATCAAGAGAGAGGGAGTCAGAGATGTGGAGCCCAGGTACACGAAGTCGTGAACGACTTCCAGTTTGGAATCGGAGATGCCGATGTCAGGTGGGGAGTCCACTCCTTGTCCCATGACTTGTGTTTTCTTCAGGCTGATGGTGAGTCCGAAAGCCTGAGAGGCCTCGCTGAAGCGGGTCATGAGCCGTTGGAGGTCTTCGGCTGAGTGGGCAGTGACTCTGCGTCGTCGGCAAAAAGGAAGTCGCGCGACACCTCAGCCGAACCTTCGTTTTGCTCTCAGCCTGGCGAGGTTAAAGAGCTTTCCATCCGACCTGGTCCGGAGGTAAATGCCTTCCATGACAGATCGAAGGCGTGCCGTAGCATAACTGCGAAGAAAATCCCGAATAGGGTTGGAGCCAGTACGCAGCCCTGCTTTACTCCACTTCGGATGTCAAAGGCGTCTGATGTTAGTCCATCAAAGACCACGGTGCCCCTCATGTCTCATGGAAAGATCTGATGATGCTGAGGAGCCTGGGTGGGCATCCGATCTGGGGGAATCATGAACAGGCCATCCCTACTGACGAGTCGAAGGCCTTCATCAGATCTATGAAGGCTATGAAGAGTGGCTGCTTCTGTTCCTGCATTTCTCTTGCAGTTGTCTGAGGAAAAAGACAAGTCGATTGTGGACCTGTCAGCTCTGAATCCGCATTGTGAATCTGGATAGATTCTCTGCAAGTACTTGGAGCCTCTTCAATGCGACTCGAGCAAACAGTTTCCGACAGTACTGAGGAGGGAGATTCCACGGTAGTTGTGGCAGTCGCCACCGTCAACATTCTTATACAGCATGAGGCCGATGTTGGAATCCCGCATGGCTCCTGGGACCTCTCCTTCAAACCCGTCCTCCCACAAGACAGCACATATTGACTAATGCTTAAAGTCTATATGTTGAATGTGCTTTAGGAACAGCAATTGTGTTAGGGACAATGGTGTTGTGAAACATCATTGTGTTGGGATCCATTTGTGTAGAGGTATAGGAGTTGTTCTTATAGGTGGTGTCATGTTCACAGAAAATGGTACCATCCGTTTTCTATGTGCGGCGGCTGGACGCCACTAGAGAGAGAAGGTAAACAAAGCACAGGACGCCTGCCAAGCTTGGGAGCCATAGTCATGTAATCGTTTATTATTATTAAAGTCAGTAACCAGGAATGACTTTACATCAACCTTACTACCAAGACTATCTCAGCTATACACAGACACCACACTGGCGACGAGGATGAACTGGGAACGCAGGTATTTTGTTCAACAAAACACAAGGAAGGAGCATGCTGTCTCGCCCAGAGGAGGAAGGAGAAGCTGTCTGTGAGCACCATACCCGATGCTGTATGCAACCCCATGCTGTGTGCTGACTGTTGCTGTGTGCTGATCGTTGCTGTGTGCTGGCCGTTGCTGTGTGCTGGCCAATGCTGTGTGCTACCCAAGCTGTGCTGATGTGCTGTGAGAGGAATCTGCCGACGCTGTGTACGAAACGACGCTTTGATGCAGTGTACAAAACCGATGTTTTGGTTACGAAACGACGCTCCGTGCTACAAAATTCTTCACGCTGTGAACCAACTGCTGCCTACTGCTGCCTACTGCTGCCACCAACTGCTGACAACTGCTGTACCAACTGCTAACAACTGCTGTGTTGCTGTGAGTAGGAACAACACATGTACACAAGGGCTAGGTAAGAAGTCAGTTGCTGCTGTGTTGTGCACTGTTGTGAACTTTTGCATTAAAATGCTTGTGTGCTTTGCAAAATTAAAGTAATTACAGTGAATTCTTAAATAACATATACAGTGCAGTAAGTGTTATATATTCTGAGGAACATTTTAAGTGATAAGTTTAAATTTATTCAGTAAAAATGGCAAATATACCTCAGTTTCCTGCATTTGATCCTGACTGTGACCAGACAAACCTGTCACAGAGGTGGGTCAAATGGCTTAAAAGGTTTGAAAATTTGTTGATAGTTTCTGACATCAAAAGTGCTGAAAGAAAGCGTGCCTTTCTGCTTCACTATGCAGGTGATAGAGTTTGTGACATCTTTGATACACTGAAAGATACTGGTGGTGCCAAAGATTATGACACTGCCAAGGCCAAATTAACTGAGCATTTCAAACCAAGGCAAAATACTGCTATGGAAATTATGCATTTCAGGAGAGCAAAACAACTCTCTAATGAAACTGTTGATCAATACCATACACGTCTGCAGGGTTTAGCAGCCCACTGTGAGTTTGCTGATGTTGACAAAGAAATCAAACAGCAAATAATTGAAACATGCACATCTACACGTCTTCGTCGAAGAGCTCTAGAACTTGTTGATGATGAAAGTTCTCTTACCAAGATACTGGATATGGCTCGTCGAATGGAAGATGCTGCACGTGATGCTCGTGCCATGGAGTGCAGTGCCAACAACGGTTCTGCCACTGTTACTAACAGTCATGAAGTATGTAAGGTTCAGGGAGTACACCATGATCATAGAAGATATCATGCCAAACCTAACATTAAATTGAGCCGAGAACCACATCACAACTGGAGTCATGGAACAAGACTCAAGCAGTCACAACGACTCACATCAGAGGTTGTCAATAATAAATGTTACAATTGTGGAGGAGACTACCCACACCAAGATAATGTTTGTCCTGCACAAGGTAAGAAGTGCTATGAGTGTAGAAAACTAAATCATTTTGGTGCTATGTGTCGTTCCGCACTAAAGAAACCACAATCAATAAATAAAAGCAATGTACGAGGATCAAGTCATAGGAGTCGAGGTGGCAAACACAATATTGCACCTCAAATCAAGAATGTTAATAATATACAAGACAACATTTCATTACAACCAGTCTCAGATGACAGTGAATGTGATTATATTTATGGAGTACAATCAATCACAAATGGAATGATCTTCCAAACAACCCAGAGACTATAGTATACATTGCTGGCATTTGTCTCAAAATTCTCATTGACACTGGATCAAACATTGACACCATTGCTGAGTGCCACTATGAAAAATTTAAAAAACAGTTCCCAAAGCTTGAAAACTATAATGGCAAAGCCACTGCCTATGCTTCAAAGGTAGCCTTACCAGTGATTGGAACTTTCACTGCAGAGATTAAGTCAAAGAATGCAATGCTCATTACTACATTCCATGTTGTTAGGAATGCAAAGGAGTCTTTACTCAGTTACAAGACTTCAACCAAATTGGGGCTACTTCAGCTTTCTAATGCTGTAGCAGTGGAATCTGCAAACAATGTTGATGCTATTGTTGCTGAATTTTCTGATCGGTTTAAATCCATAGGTTGTTATACTGATAGCAAGGTACATCTGCATATCAACCCAGATGTAATTCCAGTTGCCCAACCACATCGCCGACAACCATTCCATACTCGCAAGAAAGTCGATGCCGAACTGGATAGGCTGATAGAACTAGATATCATTGAACCGGTAACAGGCCCAACACCATGGGTAAGCCCAATTGTCACTCCACCAAAGCCGAAGAATCCAGATGAGATACGCATTTGTGTAGACATGCGTGTTCCCAACAAGGCAATAATGCGTGAACGCCATCCTACACCCACTGTAGATGATATGATTACCGCTTGAATGGTGCAACTGTATTCAGCAAGTTAGATTTAAACAAGGGCTATCATCAGCTTGAACTTGATGATGAGAGTCGATTCATCACAACGTTTACGACACATCGAGGTCTGTATAGGTACAAGCGCCTGAGTTTTGGTATTAACAGTGCTGCTGAAGTATTCCAGCACATCATCAGCCAGGTATTGCAAGATATACCTAATGCTGACAACATGTCTGATGACATCATTGTTTATGGCCGTACCCAAGCTGAACACGACAAAGCTCTTCGTGCAACATTGCAACGCTTACGAGAAAAGAATTTGACGCTAAGCCGAGCAAAGTGTGAGTTCAATCAACATAAAATTGAATTCTTTGGACATGTACTTAGTGACAAAGGTCTGTCTCCAGATCCTAAGAAAGTTGCAGATATCAAGAATGCTGCACCTCCTTCAACATCCACTGAAGTACATAGTTTTCTGGGAATGGCAAACTACTGTTCTCGCTTCATTCCAGATTTTGCTACCATTACGAAGCCTCTACGTGAGCTCCTGAAGAAAAATGCATCATGGTACTGGAGCGATGTCGAGCAAAATGCATTTGATGCTGTGAAAGATGCACTAGTAGAAAATGCGACTGCTGCATACTTTGATCCATCAATGGACACTGAGTTAACGGTGGATGCTAGTCCTGTTGGTTTAGGTGCTGTGTTAGCCCAACACAAACCTGGTCAACCAGATTCAAGAGTAGTAATTGCCTACGCCAGCCGTTCTCTCACAGATGTTGAGCAACGATACAGTCAGACAGAGAAGGAAGCTCTTGCTCTTGTATGGGGCTGTGAACACTTCAATGTGTATCTGCTTGGTGCACCCTTACCACGATAGTCACTGACCACAAACCGTTGGAGACCATCTTCAATAATCCAAAGTCCAAACCACCAGCTCGCATTGAGAGATGGGCTCTTCGTCTGCAACCATACAACTTTACGGTGAAATACAAGCCAGGTGCAGGCAATCCCGCTGATTACATCAGTCGACATCCTGCCAACAGTTTCACCATCACCAAGCATCAGCAAGTTGCCGAGGAATATGTACACTCTGTAACCTGTGATGCAGTCCCTAAGGCTCTCACTCTTGATGAAATCCGTACTGCAACCCTAGAGGACCCAACTCTGCAAGCAACAGTGGATGCATTGACTAAGAAAAAGTTTCCACGCATCCCACCCTCAGGAGTTGACCAAGATGCATTCAAAGCACTTGAACGCATCCAGACAGAATTAAGTGTTACGCAACAACGCGACACCGTGCTGCGAGGTACTCGTATCGTCATTCCAGCTGTTCTCCAGCAACGTGCTCTGAAGCTTGCACATCAAGGACACCAAGGTCTTGTAAGGACCAAACAGCTGCTACGAGAAAAGGTGTGGTTTCCTGGCATTGATCGTCAAGCTAAGGACATGCATGATGCCTGTGTCCCTTGCCAAGCTGCAGTGGATACTTCAAGACCAACACCTCTACAACCTTCACCACTACCTGCTGCACCATGGATGGAAGTATCGATGGATTTCTGTGGACCGCTACCAACTGGAGAGTACTTGATGGTAGTCATTGATGATCACTCACGTTATCCAGAAGTAGAAATCATCACTTCCACATCTGCAAAGGCTGTCATCCCGAAACTCGACAAGATCTTTTCAAACTTTGGCATTCCTGAAGTTGTCAAGACGGACAATGGACCGCCATTTAATGGACAAGACTTTGTCAACTTTGCTGAGCATATTGGATTCAAACACCGCCGTGTGATGCCACTACATCCTCAAGCAAATGGAGAAGTAGAGATTCATGCAACCTCTCATGAAAGCTGTACGCTGTGCTCATGCCGAAGGACGATCCTGGAAACAAGCTATGTATGCTTTTCTCAGGAACTACCGTGCAACACCGCATGGAACACTGGGCAAGTCGCCTGGCGAACTTTTATTGGACGTCCTATGAGAATCGCACTACCTGTCATGCCAGCCAAGGTAACGGATAAACGTCTCGCTCAGAAGGATGCACTAGCCAAGGGCAAAATGAAAATTGCTCATGATCAACGTGCAAAGGAACAATTCATAAAGGTTGGAGATACTGTTCTCGTTAAAAAGAAAAAAGAGGGAAAGCTAGATATGCCGTATGATACAAAACCATATAAAGTGATTAGTGTAAAAGGAACTATGGTAACAGCGAGTAATAGAGATCATAGTATAACACGTAATATGGCTTATTTCAAAGTGATTCCAAATAGTGTAGAAAATGATGAAGTGCAAAGTCGTGCAAAAGAAAAAGAAAAAATGAGTTATAACTCGATAAACAATTCATCGAGGGATATTTTTGTATTTAAGGACTCTCGTCCAAAACGTCATGTTAAACGCCCTACACGATATGATGATTAATTGTGTTCCTATGTAATGCAAAGTATTTACTTGTTATGCTGAACTAAATTAATATTGTTTGAATAATGCAGATCTCTCATTCAATATTTTGTAACTTTGTATTACAGTTTCTTTCATGTTGTTAACATTGCATATGTATTTTAACATTGAAATCCTTGTGGTAAAGATTGTTTAAATTCTTTGTGTGTTTAATTAATGTTAAATGTATGCAATATCTCTTGATATGTTAATAACTTACTTTGTGTCAATAATTGCTTTGTGCTACAAGCATGGTAGACATCCTGTATTCATTCTTTTTAAGAAAAGGAGGGATGTCATGTTCACAGAAAATGGTACCATCCGTTTTCTATGTGCGGCGGCTGGACGCCACTAGAGGAAGGTAAACAAAGCACAGGACGCCTGCCAAGCTTGGGAGCCTATCATGTAATCGTTTATTAGTATTAAAGTCAGTAACCAGGAATGACTTTACATCAACCTTACTACCAAGACTATCTCAGCTATACACAGACACCACA
>WNGS01070053.1:0-14575 GCA_020271785.1 Procambarus virginalis | reverse complement strand
CTATCCCCTCCCTCCTCTGCCACCACCCTGCCACTGGCACTATGATATGGCATTAGATGCTATGGAAGACAAACAAAACACTGATGTAATTTACACAGATTTCGCAAAAGCTTTGATAAATGTGACCTTGGTGTTATTGCACATAAATGCGTTCAAAAGGAATTACTGGAAAAATAGGCAGATGGATCTACAATTTCCTGACTAACAGAAACCAAAGTGTAATAGTCAACAAAATAAAATCCAGCCATCAACCGTGAAGAGCTCAGTCCCCCAGGGTACTGTGCTTGCTCCAGTATTTTTTCTCATCCTCGTATCGGACATTGACAAGAACACAACCTATAGCACTGTATCATCCTTTGCAGATGACACTAGGATTTTCATAAGAGTAGCAACATAGAAGACACGGCAAACCTCCAATCAGATGTAGATCAGGTCTTTCTATGGGCTACAGAAAATAATATGGTGTTTAACGAAGATAAGTTCCAGCTCATGCGCTATGGAAAAAATGAAATATAAAAAACGGAAACCAAGTACAAAACTCAGGCAAATCATAACATAGAACGAAAAGGCAATGTAATGGATCTGGGTGTACTCATGTCGGAAGACCTTACCTTTAAAGAACACAATAAAGTAGCCGTCACAACTGCAAGAAAAATGACAGGTTGGATAACAAGAACTTTTCACACTAGAGATGCTATACCGATGATGATACTTTTCAAAACGCTTGTGCTCTCTAGGATGGAGTACTGCTGCACAATGACAGCCCCCTTTCAAAGTTGGAGAAATTGCTGGCCTTGAGAGCGTGCAGAGGTCCTTTACTGCTAGAATCCACTCAGTAAAACATCTAAACTATTGGGACCGACTAAGGGAGCATTTTTCAAAAAATCCGAAGAAAAATGGAATATTTACGAAAAATTACGAAAAATACTACAACGTTGTGGCAACACTGTGCTGCAAACCGTTTTATGTTATCTTGATAAATAACGTAATTAGAGTCATATTTCCTGCTGCAAGTTTCCCCAATCCGGTCCTCGCGGCCTGGGTGCGCCGTGCGGTATTGTGTCTTACGTTGTAGAAGTCTAATATTTCGTAATAGCGTGGAAAATAGCGTTATATGCATGAAACTAATATAAACTCACTTATTGGCAACTGTCTCGTGTGAGGGGGGATGTGTGGATAGGAGGCTCAGTCACTCTGTGTGTCCCTGAGGGAGTGGGTGTATCGTTGACGCGCTCTCCCAGAGCAGCGCTCCCAAAATAGTTATTTGGGCTATTTGTACTGCAATATGACGTACCAAACGAACAAGAGGAAAGCGCTGAAGGCTAGATGCATGCGAGCTCTCCGTAGAAGGTACTAGCTGGCCGCAATGCGTAGATCACGCACTGTGAGGAGTGTGGTGGCGTCTCCGCCAGCAGTGTGAGGGAGCTTCTCGCAGCTCGCGCGCCCCTCCCCCCACAATCCCACCTTCTGCTGCCTCACTTCTTGCACCAGCTACTCCTCATGCTGGACATACGGGACTGGTACTTTAGTAAGAAGGACAAGGAGATGAAGAAACCAACGAGACGCACCACCAAACCAAGCAAGGCCCCTGAGGGAGCTGACCCCGGGTATGGGGCAGGGCCCTACTATAGTGCCACTGCAGTGCCACCTTCAGGACCCATATTTCTGACCAATTATATTAGGTTAGTATCTTTTAGTGTTATATTGTGGTATTACTTCATAAATATTTGTACATATATAACTGGTGGCAAATATTTAATTAATTTTTATTATTTTTTTTTTTTTTTTTTTTAATAATTTTTTTTTTTTTATTAATCAGGCGATCTTCATGGAACTTGCACACCATATTGAACCCATGCCTATCTACAAGGCTGCAAATTTTGAATGTTATTGGTCGGCATCAACCTCACCCAAAGGTAGGTGAACTTTGACCTTCGTTTGTGGAGGTAAGTATTTTACAACTATATCTCACTTCACAGCCTTTATTTATTATTCAATTTACATGAAACTTGCACAGTATATGTAGAGTTTATGCCTCTAAAAAATGATATAGCGTTTCTTATCTATGTAGATTTATTTATTTTATAAATATTGGTATACATCATTTTGTTGCATACTTTTTTGGGAAATTTTAAAAATCTGTATTATTGCACCAAATACATCTGGGATAAAAATCCTTTATCAAATATCTTTATTATATAGTAAGGTCATAGCTAAGTGTCATAAAAATGATTTTGGTTCACAATTGTGGGCTGTGAAATTATTTGAATATTGTTGAAAAAATTTCTAATTTTTTATTTTTTTTTTTCTCCCTCTCTATTTAGGCTGAGATGCTGAAACTTGGCCCAGTTGCAGCATCTTTCACATGTATCAGGATAATAAATTTTGAATGCCCTACAACAACTTTTATATTTACAAAGTAATGTTCCCTTTTTTTAAAGAGCCTAAATCTGTACTCCCTTGAGCACAGGCGGGAGAGATACATAATAATTTACACGTGGAAAATATTAGAGGGACTGGTCCCAAACCTGCACACAGAAATAACATCACATGAGACCAGAAGACATGGCAGGATGTGCAGAATACCCCCGTTGAAAAGCAGAGGTGCAACAGGTACTCTAAGAGAGAACTCTATCAACATCAGAGGCCCAAGACCGTTCAACACGCTTCAACTACACATAAGGGCATAACTGGCAAACCCCTCACAGTGTTCAAGAGAGAACTGGATAAGCACCTCCAAAGGATACCTGATCAACCAGGCTGTGACTCATACGTCAGCATGCGAGCAGCTGCATCAAACAGCCTGGTTGATCAGTCCAGCAACCAGGAGGCCTGGTTGATCAGTCCAGCAACCAGGAGGCCTGGTTGATCAGTCCAGCAACCAGGAGGCCTGGTTGATCAGTCCAGCAACCAGGAGGCCTGGTTGATCAGTCCAGCAACCAGGAGGCCTGGTCGACGACCGGGCCGCAGGGACGCTAAGCCCCGGAAGCACCTCAAGGTAACCTCATGGTAAGGTAGCCCTAAGCCCTCCCTTCTCCTCTCCCCCCGAAGCCTTCTTTCCACCCCCTCTCCCTCAACCCCTCCTTTCTCCCCCACCCTCCAAGCCCTCCTTTCTCCCCCAGCCTCCCAAGCTTCCCCCCCCCCTCTTCTCCCCATCCCCCAAGACCTCCCTTCTCCTCCACCCCTCCACTTTGCCCCTACCCTCTCCAAACCAGATCCTCCCAGCCCCCCCACAACCCAGGTCCCCCCTCACTCTCAGCTCCCCTCACGAACCAGGGCCCCCCCCCCATCCTCCTCCGCATCCCAGACCCCTCCATGTTTACCTACTCTAGTGGAATCAACAGAAACTGTGGATGGACAGAAAAGAGTCAGCTTCAAAGTGATGTACACGGACATAGATGAAATTACAAGCAAGGTGAGTGAACTTAGGGGAAAGAGCACAAGAAGTAAACCCAGATATAATTGGAATCACAGAAACAAAACTCTCAGGAATCATAACAAATGCGGTGTTCCCCCAGGATTACACTGTAATAAGGAAAGGGTAGGGAAGGAGGTGGAGTGGCCCTACTCATGAGAATGGAATGGAGTTTCAAGGAGATGGTTATACCTGGCTGTTATACTACATAACAGGCACCATGACGATGGGAGGACCTAGAGTAGTAGTAGCAGTGATATATAACTCTCCACACTAGAAGTTGAAGGGACGACGACGTTTCGGTCCGTCCTGGACCATTCTCAAGTCGCTTGTGATGAGGAGGTAGAGAACGGGTAATAAATAGGCAAGAGAGAGGTGAGGAGGAAAGTAAGGTGTAGAGAATAGTAGTAATAATGAGAACTGCAGAAGGCCTATTGGCCCATACGAGGCAGCTCCCATTATAACCACCGAAGGAAAAGTAATAGGAATAAGAAGAGGATAGCAAGGGAGCGTAGGAGAAGAGAGAAAGAAAAGGAAAGAGAAAGAAAGATAAATGGAAGGGGTAAGCTTATGTTAAGTCACGTTTGTTAGAAAGATTAGAGCATTTGAGTATGTACTGTGAAAGGGAAGAGTCCACAGCAACAAAGCCAGGACTCATGTTCATGTTGGGTACTTGGTGTATAAGAGCCGATTCTACAAGACGGCGTCTGTGAAGAGTAGAGGCAGGAAAGATTATTTTGGAGGAAGACCAATCAATGGGATGATTAGAATCCCTCACATGGCAGAAGAGAGCATTGTTAGTGTCTGCAGACTTAACACTTCTCTTGTGTTCTTTAAGTCTGTCATTCAGTGTACGGCCAGTTTCGCCAAAGTACTGGAGAGGACAAGATGAACAGGAAATAGAGTAGACACCAGCAGCATTTGAAGCAGGAGGAGCAGTGTGAACTAGATTGCTACGAAGTGTGTTAGTTTGTCGAAAGGCGAGTTTAATGTCAAGAGGACGAAAGGTATTGGTAAAAGTTTTGAGTTCAGATATGAAGGGAAGGCATAGTACAGTGCTACTACTGTTGGAAGCAGGTTTAGGATGAAAGAAATTTCGTTTAGCTTGAGAGTAGGCAGAGTTGATGAAATGCAAAGGATAACCAAGGCGAGAGAATGATTTGTAGATAAAGGAAATTTCAGAATCAAGAAACTGAGGGTCGCTGATGCGTAGAGCGCGGAGGAAGAGAGAGACGAGGACATTTTTCTTAACAGAAGGAGGATGGTAGGAAAAGAAGTGAATGTACATGCCACTATGCATGGGTTTACGGTAGACAGAGAAAGAGAACCCAGACACAGAGCTGTGAACATGAACGTCAAGAAAAGGAAGGAGGGAATTAGATTCCCACTCAACTTTGAAATGGATAGAAGGAGCCAGATTGTTAAGAGAGGCGAGGAAAGGCTGGAAAAGATTAAGGTCATGAGGCCATAAAGCAAAAATGTCATCAACATAGCGAAGCCAGAGAGAGGGACGAGTATCAATAGAAGGAAGAAGAACAGTTTCGAAGTATTCCATGTAGAAATTAGCAAGAACAGGGGAGAGAGGGGAACCCATAGCGACACCGAAAGTTTGAGTGTAATATTTACCGTTAAAAGAGAAAGAATTAGATTCAACACAGAGTCTAATGAGATCGAGGAAAACGTCAGTGGGAAGAGGGAGAGGAAGAAGGCCCTCTGACGCCTTCCGTCTAAGGAAAGAGAGAACGTCATCTAGCGGAACATTTGTAAACAGAGAGTCAACATCAAGACTAAGCATCTTACAAGAGGGTTGCAGGCGCAGTCTTTCTATGAAGTCCTGAGAGTGACGAAGGTGGGCAGGGGAAAAAGTGCCAAGGTAAGGCGTCAGGGTTTTAGCGAGCCAGGAGGCAAGAGAATAGCTGACAGAGCCCCGTGAAGAAATGATAGGACGAAGAGGAACACCAGGTTTATGAGTCTTAGGAAGACCATAGAAATAAGGAAGAGAAGGGCAGATGACACGGAAACGTTTAATGAGATCAAAGTCAGGAGGGCAAAGACTAGAGAGCTGTCTTAGTTTGCGGTTAAAGGAAGTTTTGAGGCGATCCAAAGGGTTAGAAGTCAGAGGAGCATAAGTGCGAGAGTCAGAGAGCAAGACATCTGCTTTCCGGAGGTAGTCCTCACGGTCAAGGACAACCACCGAATTGCCTTTGTCAGAAGGAAGGATAAGAATAGAGTTGTTAGATTTTAGGGAGGCAAGGGCAAGCTGGAAACGACGAGGAAGGTGGTGATTTTTAGAAAACAAGCTGTCAAGAACGGGGATGAGGGCCCCTCTAAAGGCAGACAGGTCCGAAAGAGTACTAGAGTTAGAATTGACAAACCTGTCAAAGGAACTAATGAGATCAATGCCACAGCGTGGGCCAGGGGAAGTAGCAAAAGACAGACCAAGACCAAGGAGTTCTTGCTGGTGCTTAGAAAGAGAGTAGGACGAAAGGTTGGTAACACAGTCAGAGAGAGAGTATTTGGCCCAAGGACTGTTGGAGATCAGGCGTTGAAGTTTGTTGTGTAGTGTGGAGGAGTGGTGGGAAGAGGAGACGTGAGCAGTGTCAAATGCAATTGGAAAAATGATATTGCATAGATCACTGGGAAGAGAAGAGGACAGAAAGCGTTGCTGTTGACGAACAGCAAGAAAGGCCTCGTCAACTTGCAGGGAGGTGGCATGAATAAGTTCTTGAAGAAGAAGGCGGGCATGTTCAGGGAAAGGAGATCCCGAAGTGTTGAACTGGAGAAAGTGAGATAAAGAAAGAGGGAGAACTTGCTCAGCAAGACAATCTTTAAGAAACCTGAGCTGGTTCTTTCGACGCTTGGCGGCAAGAAGGGAAGATTCAAAGGCGCGAAAAGGCCGTTTGAAGGAAGGTAGAGCATCGAAGAAATTAAACAGAGTAAGACGCGTACGTGTGGTATCCATATGCAGGCGATGAGTCACAATAACGTGGCTGAAGTATGTTGACCAGACCACACACTAGAAGTTGAAGGGACGACGACGTTTCGGTCCGTCCTGGACCATTCTCAAGTCGCTTGTGATGAGGAGGTAGAGAACGGGTAATAAATAGGCAAGAGAGAGGTGAGGAGGAAAGTAAGGTGTAGAGAATAGTAGTAATAATGAGAACTGCAGAAGGCCTATTGGCCCATACGAGGCAGCTCCCATTATAACCACCGAAGGAAAAGTAATAGGAATAAGAAGAGGATAGCAAGGGAGCGTAGGAGAAGAGAGAAAGAAAAGGAAAGAGAAAGAAAGATAAATGGAAGGGGTAAGCTTATGTTAAGTCACGTTTGTTAGAAAGATTAGAGCATTTGAGTATGTACTGTGAAAGGGAAGAGTCCACAGCAACAAAGCCAGGACTCATGTTCATGTTGGGTACTTGGTGTATAAGAGCCGATTCTACAAGACGGCGTCTGTGAAGAGTAGAGGCAGGAAAGATTATTTTGGAGGAAGACCAATCAATGGGATGATTAGAATCCCTCACATGGCAGAAGAGAGCATTGTTAGTGTCTGCAGACTTAACACTTCTCTTGTGTTCTTTAAGTCTGTCATTCAGTGTACGGCCAGTTTCGCCAAAGTATTGGAGAGGACAAGATGAACAGGAAATAGAGTAGACACCAGCAGCATTTGAAGCAGGAGGAGCAGTGTGAACTAGATTGCTACGAAGTGTGTTAGTTTGTCGAAAGGCGAGTTTAATGTCAAGAGGACGAAAGGTATTGGTAAAAGTTTTGAGTTCAGATATGAAGGGAAGGCATAGTACAGTGCTACTACTGTTGGAAGCAGGTTTAGGATGAAAGAAATTTCGTTTAGCTTGAGAGTAGGCAGAGTTGATGAAATGCAAAGGATAACCAAGGCGAGAGAATGATTTGTAGATAAAGGAAATTTCAGAATCAAGAAACTGAGGGTCGCTGATGCGTAGAGCGCGGAGGAAGAGAGAGACGAGGACATTTTTCTTAACAGAAGGAGGATGGTAGGAAAAGAAGTGAATGTACATGCCACTATGCATGGGTTTACGGTAGACAGAGAAAGAGAACCCAGACACAGAGCTGTGAACATGAACATCAAGAAAAGGAAGGAGGGAATTAGATTCCCACTCAACTTTGAAATGGATAGAAGGAGCCAGATTGTTAAGAGAGGCGAGGAAAGGCTGGAAAAGATTAAGGTCATGAGGCCATAAAGCAAAAATGTCATCAACATAGCGAAGCCAGAGAGAGGGACGAGTATCAATAGAAGGAAGAAGAACAGTTTCGAAGTATTCCATGTAGAAATTAGCAAGAACAGGGGAGAGAGGGGAACCCATAGCGACACCGAAAGTTTGAGTGTAATATTTACCGTTAAAAGAGAAAGAATTAGATTCAACACAGAGTCTAATGAGATCGAGGAAAACGTCAGTGGGAAGAGGGAGAGGAAGAAGGCCCTCTGACGCCTTCCGTCTAAGGAAAGAGAGAACGTCATCTAGCGGAACATTTGTAAACAGAGAGTCAACATCAAGACTAAGCATCTTACAAGAGGGTTGCAGGCGCAGTCTTTCTATGAAGTCCTGAGAGTGACGAAGGTGGGCAGGGGAAAAAGTGCCAAGGTAAGGCGTCAGGGTTTTAGCGAGCCAGGAGGCAAGAGAATAGCTGACAGAGCCCCGTGAAGAAATGATAGGACGAAGAGGAACACCAGGTTTATGAGTCTTAGGAAGACCATAGAAATAAGGAAGAGAAGGGCAGATGACACGGAAACGTTTAATGAGATCAAAGTCAGGAGGGCAAAGACTAGAGAGCTGTCTTAGTTTGCGGTTAAAGGAAGTTTTGAGGCGATCCAAAGGGTTAGAAGTCAGAGGAGCATAAGTGCGAGAGTCAGAGAGCAAGACATCTGCTTTCCGGAGGTAGTCCTCACGGTCAAGGACAACCACCGAATTGCCTTTGTCAGAAGGAAGGATAAGAATAGAGTTGTTAGATTTTAGGGAGGCAAGGGCAAGCTGGAAACGACGAGGAAGGTGGTGATTTTTAGAAAACAAGCTGTCAAGAACGGGGATGAGGGCCCCTCTAAAGGCAGACAGGTCCGAAAGAGTACTAGAGTTAGAATTGACAAACCTGTCAAAGGAACTAATGAGATCAATGCCACAGCGTGGGCCAGGGGAAGTAGCAAAAGACAGACCAAGACCAAGGAGTTCCTGCTGGTGCTTAGAAAGAGAGTAGGACGAAAGGTTGGTAACACAGTCAGAGAGAGAGTATTTGGCCCAAGGACTGTTGGAGATCAGGCGTTGAAGTTTGTTGTGTAGTGTGGAGGAGTGATGGGAAGAGGAGACGTGAGCAGTGTCAAATGCAATTGGAAAAAAAAAGCAAGTTCTCCCTCTTTCCTTATCTCACTTTCTCCAGTTCAACACTTCGGGATCTCCGTTCCCTGAACATGCCCGCCTTCTTCTTCAAGAACTTATTCATGCCACCTCCCTGCAAGTTGACGAGGCCTTTCTTGCTGTTCGTCAACAGCAACGCTTTCTGTCCTCTTCTCTTCCCAGTGATCTATGCAATATCATTTTTCCAATTGCATTTGACACTGCTCACGTCTCCTCTTCCCATCACTCCTCCACACTACACAACAAACTTCAACGCCTGATCTCCAACAGTCCTTGGGCCAAATACTCTCTCTCTGACTGTGTTACCAACCTTTCGTCCTACTCTCTTTCTAAGCACCAGCAGGAACTCCTTGGTCTTGGTCTGTCTTTTGCTACTTCCCCTGGCCCACGCTGTGGCATTGATCTCATTAGTTCCTTTGACAGGTTTGTCAATTCTAACTCTAGTACTCTTTCGGACCTGTCTGCCTTTAGAGGGGCCCTCATCCCCGTTCTTGACAGCTTGTTTTCTAAAAATCACCACCTTCCTCGTCGTTTCCAGCTTGCCCTTGCCTCCCTAAAATCTAACAACTCTATTCTTATCCTTCCTTCTGACAAAGGCAATTCGGTGGTTGTCCTTGACCGTGAGGACTACCTCCGGAAAGCAGATGTCTTGCTCTCTGACTCTCGCACTTATGCTCCTCTGACTTCTAACCCTTTGGATCGCCTCAAAACTTCCTTTAACCGCAAACTAAGACAGCTCTCTAGTCTTTGCCCTCCTGACTTTGATCTCATTAAACGTTTCCGTGTCATCTGCCCTTCTCTTCCTTATTTCTATGGTCTTCCTAAGACTCATAAACCTGGTGTTCCTCTTCGTCCTATCATTTCTTCACGGGGCTCTGTCAGCTATTCTCTTGCCTCCTGGCTCGCTAAAACCCTGACGCCTTACCTTGGCACTTTTTCCCCTGCCCACCTTCGTCACTCTCAGGACTTCATAGAAAGACTGCGCCTGCAACCCTCTTGTAAGATGCTTAGTCTTGATGTTGACTCTCTGTTTACAAATGTTCCGCTAGATGACGTTCTCTCTTTCCTTAGACGGAAGGCGTCAGAGGGCCTTCTTCCTCTCCCTCTTCCCACTGACGTTTTCCTCGATCTCATTAGACTCTGTGTTGAATCTAATTCTTTCTCTTTTAACGGTAAATATTACACTCAAACTTTCGGTGTCGCTATGGGTTCCCCTCTCTCCCCTGTTCTTGCTAATTTCTACATGGAATACTTCGAAACTGTTCTTCTTCCTTCTATTGATACTCGTCCCTCTCTCTGGCTTCGCTATGTTGATGACATTTTTGCTTTATGGCCTCATGACCTTAATCTTTTCCAGCCTTTCCTCGCCTCTCTTAACAATCTGGCTCCTTCTATCCATTTCAAAGTTGAGTGGGAATCTAATTCCCTCCTTCCTTTTCTTGACGTTCATGTTCACAGCTCTGTGTCTGGGTTCTCTTTCTCTGTCTACCGTAAACCCATGCATAGTGGCATGTACATTCACTTCTTTTCCTACCATCCTCCTTCTGTTAAGAAAAATGTCCTCGTCTCTCTCTTCCTCCGCGCTCTACGCATCAGCGACCCTCAGTTTCTTGATTCTGAAATTTCCTTTATCTACAAATCATTCTCTCGCCTTGGTTATCCTTTGCATTTCATCAACTCTGCCTACTCTCAAGCTAAACGAAATTTCTTTCATCCTAAACCTGCTTCCAACAGTAGTAGCACTGTACTATGCCTTCCCTTCATATCTGAACTCAAAACTTTTACCAATACCTTTCGTCCTCTTGACATTAAACTCGCCTTTCGACAAACTAACACACTTCGTAGCAATCTAGTTCACACTGCTCCTCCTGCTTCAAATGCTGCTGGTGTCTACTCTATTTCCTGTTCATCTTGTCCTCTCCAATACTTTGGCGAAACTGGCCGTACACTGAATGACAGACTTAAAGAACACAAGAGAAGTGTTAAGTCTGCAGACACTAACAATGCTCTCTTCTGCCATGTGAGGGATTCTAATCATCCCATTGATTGGTCTTCCTCCAAAATAATCTTTCCTGCCTCTACTCTTCACAGACGCCGTCTTGTAGAATCGGCTCTTATACACCAAGTACCCAACATGAACATGAGTCCTGGCTTTGTTGCTGTGGACTCTTCCCTTTCACAGTACATACTCAAATGCTCTAATCTTTCTAACAAACGTGACTTAACATAAGCTTACCCCTTCCATTTATCTTTCTTTCTCTTTCCTTTCTTTCTCTCTTCTCCTACGCTCCCTTGCTATCCTCTTCTTATTCCTATTACTTTTCCTTCGGTGGTTATAATGGGAGCTGCCTCGTATGGGCCAATAGGCCTTCTGCAGTTCTCATTATTACTACTATTCTCTACACCTTACTTTCCTCCTCACCTCTCTCTTGCCTATTTATTACCCGTTCTCTACCTCCTCATCACAAGCGACTTGAGAATGGTCCAGGACGGACCGAAACGTCGTCGTCCCTTCAACTTCTAGTGTGTGGTCTGGTCAACATACTTCAGCCACGTTATTGTGACTCATCGCCTGCATAACTCTCCACCAAATGACAGAAGACCCAGGCAGGAAGGGTATGACATAAACAACATGGCAGTTAATAACATAATTGAGAAGGCAGCCTCTGCTGCCTGTAGAAATCGATCCCATCTGCTCATCATGGGGGACTTCAATCACGGAAGGATAAACTGGGGAGAACAAGGAACCGCACGGAGGAGAGGATACATGGAGAGCCAAAACTATGGAGGTGGGGCAACAAGAAACTATCTAAGCCAACATGTCAGGGAACCCATTAGGGTCAGGGGAAACGATGAATCAGCAAGACTCCCTTACCTTGAGGATACCTTGAGGTGCTTCCGGGGCTTATCGTCCCCGCGGCCCGGTCATCGACCAGGCCTCCTGGTTGCTGGACTGATCAACCAGGCTGTTGGACGCGGCTGCTCGCAGCCTGACGTATGAGTCACAGCCTGGTTGATCAGGTATCCTTTGGAGGTGCTTATCCAGTTCTCTCTTGAACACTGTGAGGGGTTTGCCAGTTATGTCTTATGTGTAGTGGAAGCGTGTTGAACAGTCTCGGGCCTCTGATGTTGATAGAGTTCTCCTCAGAGTACCAGTGCACCTCTGCTTTTCAACGGGGGTATCTGCACATCCTGCCATGTCTTCTGGTCTCATGTGATGTTATTTCTGTGTGCAGGTTTGGGACCAGCCCCTCTAATATTTTCCACGTGTAAATTATTATGTATCTCTCCGCCTGCGCTCAAGGGAGGCATTTTACCAGATTTAGTCCTTTTAGGATCGTTTCGTTTGGTTCTAGCAGTAAAGGATCTCTGCACGCTCTCCAGGTCAGCAATTTCACCCGCAGTGAAAGGGGCTGTCATTGTGCAGCAGTACTCCACTCTAGAGAGCACAAGCGTTTTGAAAAGTGTCATCATCGGTATAGCATCTCTAGTGTGAAAAGTCTTGTTATCAACCTGTCATTTTTCTTGCAGTTGTGACGGCTACTTTATTGTGTCTTTAAAGGTAAGGTCTTCCGACATGAGTACACCCAGATCCTTTACATTGCCTTTTCGTTCTATGTTATGATTTGCCTGAGTTTTGTACGTGGTTTCAGTTTTATATTTTCATTCTTTCCATAGCGCATGAGCTGGAACTTGTCTTCGTTAAACACCATATTATTTTCTGTAGCCCATAGAAAGACCTGATCTACATCTGACTGGAGGTTCGCCGTGTCCTCTATGTTGCCTACTCTCATGAAGATCTAGTGTCATCTGCAAAGGATGATACAGTGCTATAGGTTGTGTTCTTGTCTATGTCCGATATAAGGATGAGAAAAAGTACTGGAGCAAGCACAGTACCCTGGGGGACTGAGCTCTTAACGGTTGACGGGTTGGATTTTATTTTTGTTGACTATTACACATGGGTTCTGTTGGTCAGGAAATTGTAGATCCATCTGCCTACTTTTCCGGTAATTCCTTTGAGCGCATTTTATGGGCAATAACACCATGGTCACATTTATCAAAGCTTTTGCAAAATCTGTGTAAATTACATCAGCGTTTTGTGTCTTCCATAGCATTAATGCCATATCATAGTGGTCCAGCAACTGCGACAGGCAAGAGCGCCCTGTTCTGAAACCATGTTGTCCGGGGTTATGGAGATGCTGTGATTCCATGTATTTTGTGATCTTACTTCTTAGCACTCTCTCAAAAAATTTTATGATGTGCGATGTTAGTGCTATCGGTCTGTAATTTTTTGCCTCTGCCTTATTTCCTCCTTTATGAAGTGGTGCTATCTCTGCTGTTTTAGTATATCAGGAATAACGCCAGTATCTAGGCTTTGTCTCCACAGAATGTGAAGGCCTGCGATAGTGGTTTTTACAGTTCTTGATGAATATGGAGTTCCAAGAATCCGGGCCTGGTGCGGAGTGCATAGGCATACTGTTTATGGCTTCTTCAAAATCCAGTGGGGATAGGGTGACGTCTGATATATGATTTGATGTTGGTATCATATCCATGAAAAATTCATTTGGGTTATCGATCTTTAGTGCGTTTAATGGCTCGCTAAAGACAGAGTCGTATTGCTTCCTCAGTAGCTCGCTCATTTCTTTGTTGTCATCGGTGAAAGTTCCATCTCGACCTCGACGAAGACTCGACCTAGTCTTCACTCTGAATGACTCCGACATAAGGGAAATTGACTTCGAGGCCCCAGTAGGAATGACTGATCACAGTGTACTGACGTTGGAGTATATGGTCGAAGAAGGGCTAAAGTACTCGAGAAGGGAACTGAAAGCAAAAAGGCAAGTATTCTGTAAGGGAAATTACGAGGAGATAAGAAAATTCCTAACGGATATTACATGGGAATCATGGGACGGCCCAAGACATGATGGAATACATCACGCAGAAGTGCAAGGAGGCAGCAGAAAAGTTTATCCTAGCCCAAAAGGTAAAAAATGAAATGCAGATGAAAAACCCATGGTTTAATCAGAGATGTAAGCTAGCTAAGCAACAAAATAAAAGAGCATGGAGAAACTACAGAAATAACAGGACACTTGAGAGCAGAGAGATTACCAGAGAGCCTGGAATGAATATCTCAGGTGGAGTCACCCTGCAGCCATGGAGGGAAGGTAAACAGGTCGTATGGGATTACACCTGGCATCTACATTGGCTGATACCTATTTACGTTACAGCTCAGCGGAGGGAGGTGGGGCAGCCACCTTCAGGGAGACCCAGAAAATCCACAAGTACAGAGACCGAGAACGTTGTTACAGGTTCGTGTTGTGCGATAGGCTCTGAGACTCTGGGCGCCTGGGGTAAATGTGCACTCAAGTTTTAAAGGAGGTTGGTGAGGAATCATGGGAAAACTAGAGACCCACGAGCAGCCAGTTTCTGTTCCAGCGCCTCAGTGTCGTAGTTCAGAGGGGAAATGCGTGCTGTATCCTGGGTACGCACCCAACCTCCGAGGAGCTGGACGAGGTCTTCGAACGCTGATTGTTTAATGTTATATATTTGTGGTGTGTGTGTTCTCTGTAAACTGTAGCATTGCAACAAAATAAAACAAAACATAAAAAAAAATAATAGAGGTGATAGGAAAAGAATAAAGAATTCAGTGGGAATCCACAAGATTTCTCTGAATGCTCTTTGTTTTCTTCTTGGGAAGAAGTGGTCCCTGCAATTGCACCAGAGGTGGTACCCCTATATATATATATATATATATATATATATAATATATATATATATATAT
>WNGS01070049.1:0-10403 GCA_020271785.1 Procambarus virginalis | reverse complement strand
ATCATACCACATATGGTGGTCTAATCTACTATTATTTCAATAATTATTACTAGTTATGAATACTACTTCTACAATAACTAAAGTGAGCTTAGCTGATCCCGTTGTATGGGCCTGCTAAGGCTGTGTAATTGTAGCATCAAAATGGGTGTGGCCCTGTGCCTCTGAGTGCCACGTAATGGCAGCTGTGGAGGCTACAAGCGTTGGCAAACAGCTATAGGTAAATTATGTGTATGGCTCAACTGTCTGCTCAGCTTCTTGCTGCTCCAACACAATTACCTGTTTATGATGCAAGGAATTAATCAAAGTTCCCTAAACATATCAATTACAGGTATAACATGAAATAGATGGCTGTAAAATGGAGTACACGTACTTTGTGGTGGTGTTATTCATACATATAACCGACTACCTAATAAATGATAAAAATGTGTACACAGATTTAATCAAATACAGGATACTTGGTAAGCCGGATACTGGAGTGCTCTAGTTGTAGTATTGGTGTTGCTATGGTAGTTTCTGGGACAGAGTAGGTCTATCCTAGGCGACTAGTTCACACACACACGAGCACCCATTGTTATTGTTGAGTGTGTAGAGAGAGTGACGCTCTGGGACCCATGTCCCTAAGGGCATGGTTCCACTTCCCAAGTAATTTTACATTAACAAGAGAGTCAAGCTATATTAATGGTGTTAGTAATTATATTCAGTCTTGTTGAGTACTTTTTTGTTAAATTAGATACAAGACTGTTGTATAAACAGTGTTTAATAATGCCCGAAACGCTACGCGTACTAGTGGCTCTACAAGAATGTAACAAACTCTTGTATATATCTCCTCTCTCTCTCTCTCTCTCAATGTAAATATACGACGTCGTCGATGACGGTCACGGAGTCATATTCAATCTCTTATATTAAGGAAATACTGACTAAGGGGAGACTATTATTATGTGTATGTGTGGGATTTCCGACATAATTTCCGGGGGGGGGGGGAAGAACACGGGTCGTAGTCCCGGTAAGGACTGCGATTACTTTATTCTTCTCCTTCAGAATTATAGTGCTGCTTTAATTTGAGTTTACATTGTTGTGCTGCAGTCCTTTGGGGACGTATGTCCCGTACTGGCGTATCAGGTGCTGGAAGTCTTTGAACGTCTTCTTTCCTTGCCAGTTCTAAAGGAACTAATTTCTCTAAAGTTTTGAGAGTAGTGTTGCCTCGGCATTTTACTTTCACTATTCTCAAGATGCTCTGGCTGTCAGGATGAACAGAGACTATTTGACCTATAGGCCACTCTGAGCGTGGTCCATCACTATCCACCAGAACTATGTCACCAGGGTTCAAGTTAATTCTGTTGTAGGGGTTGTTTGCCCCGTAATGATACTCCCTCAGAGCTGTAAGATATTCTCGAGTCCATACGTCATTCCACAGACTTATCACCCTCGATAGATGTTTGAAACGTTGAACCAAATCACTCTCTTGGACATATGAAGGATCCTCTGGTACCTCGTCCGTAAGGGACACAAGTGCTTTGAGAGGTCTACCATACATCAAATGAGCTGAACTTAATGGTTCACGCTGCAAAACATCATCAGAGAGGTAGATAAGTGGTCGGTTATTAACTCGTGCTTCTATCTCTATGACTACGATTTGAAGCTCCTGTAGGTCAATCTTTTGGCGGTGTAGGGTTTTCCGTAGAGAACGTTTCACCGTACCAACCATGCGTTCATAGAAGCCTCCGTGCCATGGTGCTCTGGGAGGTATGAATTCCATTGGCATGCCGTTGATTTAGGGCCGTGCGTACCTTTGGGTTATCTTATCTTGAGGTTATCTTGAGATGATTTCGGGCTTTTAGTGTCCCCGCGGCCTGGTCCTCGACCAGGCCTCCAATCCCAGGAAGCAGCCCGTGACAGCTCACTAACACCCAGGTACCTATTTTACTGCTAGGTAACAGGGGCATAGGGTGAAAGAAACTCTGCCCATTGTTTCTCGCTGGTGCCTGGGATTGAACCCAGGACCACAGGATCAAAGTCCGCATGCTGTCCGCTCGGCCGACCGGCTCCTGGGTGTGTCCAGATTTTCCTCAGACATTCTTCTCCTGCCACTAAGTTGGACCCATTGTCTGAGATCATTAACTTAGGACAGGATCTACGTGAAGCAAACCTGCAGAAAGCCGTAAGAATGCTTCGGCACTCATATCGGGAGTCACTTCAGATGGACTGCCCTTGTTGTGGCACAAGTAAAAAGACAGATGTAGCTTTTACTGGTTTTTTGTCTTTAGTGCCTGTCAGTGTTAGTGCTCCTGTGAAATCTACTCCTGTAGTCTCAAAGGGACGAATATGTACGACTCGTTCCTTCGGAAGTGGAGAGGGCCAGGATATGGACACACTCTGGCATCGTATCTCCGGCAATAACACAGGATTGATTATTGATTTTAATGTCTGTCTACCTTGGGGTAGCCAGTACTGTTGTCTTAAGTTGTGAGAGTATCTAATACCCCACCATGCAGAGTGCAGTATTTGTGTATGTAACACAATTAGTTTGCTTACTATGTGGTGACGAGGGCCAATATTGGACTTTTTGCTTCCATCTATGTCAGCGTGCTGTAAGCGGCCTCCGCATCTGATTATGTTATAATTGTCAGTGTCTACCCAGAGACCCAGATCATGTTGTAGCTTCTTAGAACATTGTCAAATTCTGTCCCGAATGTGTCGATCTGAGCTCTTGACCCAATACCTTAGGGCATTAGGGATTTTGCTTGATTCCTATTTTCTTTAGAAAATCAAACACTACTTGGGTGACACCTATCATTTTGTTCAGTTCAGAGTACCGAGTAGGATCAATTACCAAAGTCCGAGGTGGTTCTGGGTTCTCAGTGGGAACAGTGACATTGGTCACAATGACTTGTGGCTTTTGTTCAGGCCACTGGTCGCTGATTAGCCACTTAGGTCCATTGAACCACATCTCTGCCTTTGTTAATTGCCGTAAAATCAGTCCTCGGGAGAGATAGTCAGCTGGATTCTCTTAGTGGGTACATATCCTTAGTTTATACCCTGCTGACAACTCTCGTATTTCCTTAACGCGGTTACTCACGTAAGGATTCTTACTGTTATTGTTCTTAACCCACTGTAGCACTGCCTCACTATCTGACCAAACTACTGTTTCTTTAAAGTGGATGTGGCTTTAGGCCTTGATCAGATAATGAGCCAATCTTACACCTAGCAGTAAGGCTGTTAATTCCAGTTGTGGCAGTGATCTTTTCCTTAAAGGTGCCACTCTGGCCTTTGATGTGAGCAAATTGGCTTGCCCATTTGAGACCAGGTAAGCTACTGTGCCATAAGCCTTTCCTGAGGCATCACAAAATACAAGTAGCTAAATTGGTTCCTTTTCATTACTACTGTGTTCCTAGGGAACTTGACAGACTCTAGGGTACTTAAATCCTTTACTAACCCTTGCCATTTTTCTTGTAAGGCAGGTGTCAGAAGATCATCCAAGCCTATCTTTTGTTGCCAACATTCCTGTATTATCAACTTCTCATTAATTAAGATTGGACTTAATAGTCCTAATGGGTCGAAGGGTTTGCTGACTTGTGATAGTAACTTTCTCATTGTTAAGTTAGTGGTATCTGGCTCCACCGCCTTAATTGTCAGCTGATCAGTTGTCATGTTCCATTCGACACCTAATACCTTTGTCATCTCGGGTACCTGGTAGTCGGGAAATTCAGTTGCAACCAGTTGATTTAATTTGTCATACCCAAGACTGGAGAGGCATATTGGGTCCCATTAATTCTCGATTGGCCTCATTGGATTGGAGTTGGGATGATGCGGGCGAGGGGACAGGGAAATGGAGAACGGCGGGGTAGACAGGGGGGACAGGGGAGTTGAGGATGGTGGAGAGGAAGAGGGGACAAGAGAGAGGGGAATGGTAGGGAGGACGAGGGATGGGGGAGTGGGAGATGAGGGGAAAAGAGAGACAGTGGAGTGGGGAATCGTGGAGGATGAGGGGACAGTGGATGGAATGGTGGGGAAGACGAGGAAATGGTAGAGTGAGGGATGGTGGATAGGACAAGAGCACGGAGGAGGAAGGGTTTAGTGGGGAGGACCAGGGATGGGGGATTGGGGAATAGTTGGGAGGATGAGGGACAGCACGGGAACCGGTTACAAGGGAGCCGGTCGGCCGAGCGGACAGCACGCTGGATTTGTGATCCTGTGGTCCTGGGTTCGATCCCAGGCGCCGGCGAGAAACAATGGGCAGAGTTTCTTTCACCCTATGCCCCTGTTACCTAGCAGCAAATAGGTCTGGAGTTAGTCAGCTGTCACGGGCTGCTTCCTAGGGTGGGTGTGTGGGAAAAAAATATTATTAGTAGAAACAGGGTTGTTGATTTGTGGAACCAATTACCGCTTAATAAAACAGAAGTAGGTCCTTGATTGTTTGAAGCGAAGGTTAAACATATATATGAATGAGATTGGGTTGTTATAAATAGGAGCTGCCTCATATGGGCCAATAGACCTTCTGCAGTTATGATCATTACCTAGCCTCAAAACCGAACATTTGGCAGCATTAAACTGCATCTGCCAATATTTTGACCATTTCAAAACCCTATTTAGGTCGTCTTGAAGTGATAGTGAGTCTTATTCCAAGTTTATTTCCCTCCCGATTTTCGTATGGTCGGCAAATTTGCAAATATTACTGCTCAAACCTGAATCTAAATAATTTTAAATATATAATGAATAACAGAGGTCTCAGGATAGAGCCTTGAGGCACTCCACTTACAACATTTTCCCACTCTGACTTAACCCCATTTATACTAACCATTCACCTGGGTTCTAGGAGACTCGAACCGTAGACCCCACGTGTGTGAGGCCGAAGCTCTATCGACCGAGTTATTGTGTAGTCCTAATAAGGATAGTTTCCAGAAGCAGCATCCTGCCGCCAAACTGATTTTTTCGACTATCCCTGATTACTGCTGAAGCTCAGAGCAATTAGTGACCCACACCACGTCATATAAACTGTTATCCACACTTCCCTGGAAATAAACGTTCCATTCACCGGGGTTCTAGGATATTTATACTATACATAAATACTTATTCTTCCATTTATACTAACTCTTTGTTTCCTTCGGTATAACCATGCCTTAATCCAACTTAACAGAGCATCCCAACACCGTACATGAGGCCTCTAGCTTTTTAATCAAGCCTTCATGTCCATTCAAATAAAGCAATTTTCCCACAATAGAAGTTAAGTTAATTGGCCGATAGTTCGACGCAAGTGTTCTATCTCCTGTCCTGAAAACTGGTACCACATTAGCAACCCTCAACGACTCCTGCACTCTGCCTGACTAATGATTTAATAAATAAGCTATACAAGAGCTTGCACAGTTCCTCGTTGCATTCTGCAAGCACCCTGGCAAACATTTTGTCTGGCCTGGGGATTTGTTTGACTTGAGATTTACTATTTGTTTAATAACTCCTCTCTGGTAACTACTAAACTAGTCATAAACGTTTGAATTCGTCTTTAAATAAATAGTTACAGTGTTACTTCTCAAAACCATTTGCCAATATTAGAAAAACGTTTAATATTTTCTGGAAATACTCTAAGAAATAATAGTTATTTTGAAATTTATGTTTCCGGTGATACAAGGTATCATTTGGGAGATGAAATACTTCAAGAGTCAGAGAGAGAGAAAGACCTGGGGGTTGATATCACGCCAGACCTGTCCCCTGAAGCTCATATCAAGAGGATAGCATCAATGGCATATGCCAGGTTGGCTAACATAAGAATGGATTTAGAAACTTGTGTAAGGAATCTTTCAGATCTTTGTATATCACATATGTCAGACCAAACAGTATGTGGCTCCAGCATGGAGTCCCTATCTAGTCAAGAATAAGACTAAACTGGAAAAGGTTCAAAGGTTTGCCAACAGGCTAGTACCCGAACTGAGGGGTATGAGCTACGAGGAGATATTACAGGGATAAACCTCATGTCACTGGGAGACAGAAGAGTTAGAGGGGACATGATCACCATATACAAGATTGTCAGAGGAATTGACAGGGTAGATAAAGACAACTATTTAACACAAGGGCACACGCACAAGGGGCACAGGTGGAAATTGAGTGCCCAAATGAGCCATAGAGACGTCAGAAAGAATTCTTTCAGTGTCAGAGAAGTAGACAAATGGAATGCATTAGGAAGTGATGTGGTGGAGGCTGACTCCATACCCGTTTCAAGTGTAGATATGATAGATCCCAATAGGCTCAGGAACCCGTACATTAATTGATTGACATTTGAGAGGCGGGACGAAAGAGCCAGAGCTCAACCCCCACAAGCATAACTAGGTAAGTAAAATTAGGTAAGCACACACACACACATGCAGACACACACACACATACACACGGGGAGCCGGCCGGCCGAGCGGACAGCACACTGAACATGTGATCCTGTGGTCCCGGGTTCGATTCCGGGCGCCGCCGGCGAGAAACGATGGGTAGAGTTTCTTTCACCCTATGCCCCTGTTACCTAGCAGCAAATAGGTACCTGGGAGTTAGTCAGCTGTCACGGGCTGCTTCCTAGGGTGGGTGTGTGGGAAAAAAATATTATTAGTAGAAACAGTTGATTGACAGTGAGTGGGAGGCCGAAGAGCAGAGCTCAACCCCCGCAAGCACAACTAGGTGAATACAGCTAGGTAAATACACACACACCACACACACACCACACCACACACACCACGCACACGCACACACACATGAGCGATCGAGGAATGAGCGATCGAGGAATGAGCGATCACAGTGTATTGGTGTTTGAGTACCTGATTGAAGAAGGGTTATTGAACTCGAGGAGGATACCGAAACCAAAAGGTTAGCATACCGAAAGGGAAACTATGAGGAGATAAGGAAATTCCTAACAGATATAGCATGGGAACAGAGCTCAGGGAAAAGACGGCCCAAGATATGATGGACTACATCACGCAAAAATGCAAGGAGCAGCAAACAAGTTTGTCCCAGCCCAAAAGGAAAACATGAAATGAAGATGAGAAACCCATGGTTTAATCAGAGATGTAGGCTAGCTAAGCAGCAAAGTAAAAGGGCATGGAGAAACTATAGGAATAACAGGACACTGGAGAGCAGAGAAGATACCAGAATGCCAGGAATAATATGTCAGGATGAGAAGAGAGCAGAAAGACAATACGAAAATGACATCGCAAGCAGGCAAAGACTCAGCCTAAATTGCTGCATAGCCACATCAGGAGAAAAACAACAGTAAAGGAACAGGTTATGAAATTAAGGATAGGGGCAGAAGGATTCACTACAAACGACAAGGAAGTGTGTGAGGAACTGAATAAGAAATTCCAAGAGGTCTTCACTTAGAGCAAGGAGAAATCCAGAGATAAGAGAGGGAATAGCTAACCAGGAACCACTGGAAGAGTTTGAGATTACCAGCGGGGAAGTAAGGAAGTGTTTACTAGAGTTGGATGTGACAAAGGCTATAGGCCCAGATGGAATCTCCCTTGGATACTAAAGGAAGGAGCAGAAGAACTGTGCCTCCCACTCTCCATAGTATAACAAATCACTGGCAACAGGGGAACTGCCAGAAATTTGGAAAGCAGCTAATGTAGTCCCGATATACAAGAAAGGGATAGACAGGAGGCACTGAACTACAGCCAGTGTCCCTAACCTGCATACCATGCAAGCTGATGGAGAAGATTGTGCGAAGAAAGCTAGTGGAGCACCTGGAGCGAAAGAACTTTGTAACACAGCATCAACATGGATTCAGGGATGGCAGGTCCTGCCTCACAGGGTTACTTGAATTCTACGACCAGGCAACAAAATAAGGCAAGAGAGAAGGGTGGGCAGACTGCATATTTTTGGATTGTCAGAAAGCCTTTGATACAGTGCCACACAAGAGGCTAGTGAAAAAGCTGGAGATGCAGGCTGGAGTGAAAGGGAAGGTACTCTCCGTTGGATACAGAGTACCTAAGCAACAGGAGACAAAGAGTCAGTGTGAGGGGTGAGGTCTCAGATTGGCGAGACGTTACGAGTGGAGTCCCGCAGGGGTCAGTCCTTGGACCTATACTGTTTCTGATATATGTAAATGATCTCCCAGAGGGTATAGAATCGTTTCTCTCAATGTTTGCCGATGATGCAAAAATTATGAGGAGGATTGAAACGGAGGACGATAGTAGGAGGCTACAGGATGACCTAGACAGACTGAGTGAATGGTCAACAAATGGCTGTTGAAGTTCAACCCGAGTAAATGCCNAACTGGCAACAGGGGAACTGCCAGAAATTTTGAAAGCAGCTAACGTAGTCCCGATATACAAGAAAGGGGATAGACAGGAGGCACTGAACTACAGGCCAGTGTCCCTAACCTGCATACCATGCAAGCTGATGGAGAAGATTGTGCGAAGAAAGCTAGTGGAGCACCTGGAGCGAAAGAACTTTGTAACACAGCATCAACATGGATTCAGGGATGGCAGGTCCTGCCTCACAGGGTTACTTGAATTCTACGACCAGGCAACAAAAATAAGGCAAGAGAGAGAAGGGTGGGCAGACTGCATATTTTTGGATTGTCAGAAAGCCTTTGATACAGTGCCACACAAGAGGCTAGTGAAAAAGCTGGAGATGCAGGCTGGAGTGAAAGGGAAGGTACTCCGTTGGATACAGGAGTACCTAAGCAACAGGAGACAACGAGTCAGTGTGAGGGGTGAGGTCTCAGATTGGCGAGACGTTACGAGTGGAGTCCCGCAGGGGTCAGTCCTTGGACCTATACTGTTTCTGATATATGTAAATGATCTCCCAGAGGGTATAGAATCGTTTCTCTCAATGTTTGCCGATGATGCAAAAATTATGAGGAGGATTGAAACGGAGGACGATAGTAGGAGGCTACAGGATGACCTAGACAGACTGAGTGAATGGTCCAACAAATGGCTGTTGAAGTTCAACCCGAGTAAATGCAAAGTAATGAAACTAGGCAGTGGAAATAGGAGGCCAGACACAGGATACAGAATAGGAGGTGACGTACTTAATGAAACGAACAGAGAGAAAGATCTAGGAGTTGATGTCACACCAAACCTGTCTCCTGAAGCCCACATAAAAAGAATAACGTCTGCGGCATATGCAAGGCTGGCTAACATCAGAACAGCGTTCAGGAACCTGTGTAAGGAATCATTCAGAATCTTGTACACCACATATGTAAGACCAATCCTGGAGTATGCGGCCCCAGCATGGAACCCGTACCTTATCAAGCACAAGACGAAGCTGGAAAAAGTCCAGAGGTATACCACTAGACTAGTCCCAGAACTAAGAGGCATGAGTTACGAGGAAAGGCTGCGGGAAATGCACCTTACGACACTGGAAGACAGAAGAGTAAGGGAGACATGATCACAACCTACAAAATCCTCGAGGAATCGACCGGGTAAACAAGGATAAACTATTCAACACTGGTGGGACGTGAACAAGGGGACACAGGTGGAAACTGAGTACCCACATGAGCCACGGATACGTTAGAAGGAACTTTTTCAGTGTCAGAGTAGTTAACGAATGGAATGCATTAGGCAGTGATGTGGTGGAGGCTGACTCCATACACAGATTTAAATGTAGATATGATAGAGCCCAGTAGGCTCAGGAATCTGTACACCAGTTGATTGACAATTGAGAGGTGGGACCAAAGAGCCAAAGCTCAACCCCCGCAAGCACAAATAGGTGAATAGGTGAGTACACACACACACACGCACACACACTCACACACACGCACATACACGCATACAGTTGGGTCAGCTTTGATCGTGAGCAGACATGTAGGGTGAGCGGTCCGCCGAGGGAACAATAGGGTCAAGGGAGCGGGTGTACTGTGCAGTGAAAATTGGGACAGTGTAAATTGAACAGTGACATTGTAATGCAACACATTGATCACATCTCGTGGTGAATTATCTTAGTGAATTTAGAGAAGATAGCTAGTGAAGATCGACTTCTTGAGGCAGCATCAGTCGCATCAGCCGGGACCCACGTGGAGACCTGAAGACCTCACAGAATTACCGACGACACGCCGTGTATTCACCTAGAGTGCTTGTGGGGGCTGGCTGGTAAGTGTCTCTCATAAGTCTCCAATAGTGTGCAAGGTTTATATAATATCATATCATAGACACTATTGCATTCCATTCAATAATACATTCGTAATAATACAATTGTGGTAGACAGGTAACAGGGACAGCAACTGTGAGCTCATTGGGAACCCAGATAAGCCGCTAATCCCTCCCCCCCCCCCCGCCGTAATCTGAAGACTACACTTCACCCACCTCTTAACCCCACATCTCACTCCCCCAACACACTCTTCCCCCCACCACTCCCACTCTCCCAAAACACTCCCCCCCCCCACCACACCCACTCTCACACTAGGACTATTCATGCTCTCTTGCTCTCTCTCT
>WNGS01070043.1:5060-20855 GCA_020271785.1 Procambarus virginalis | reverse complement strand
GTGGTACCATCAGATTGCAGCGTGGTGCACCTAAACCCCTTCAGTTGCAAGCAAAGGGTAAATTTCCGGTAGATAAAACTGTGTTCAAACGGAAGGACAATACTTTCATAATTTTGTGGAAGGATAAGCGAGTTGTTTCACTCATAACAACTTGCCACAATGCAGATACACAACGCGTTGAACGTAGAAAAAGAGTACGGAATCGTGATGGAACATCTTCAGTGAAACGGGTTACTGTCAACAAGCCAAATGCAATCTGTGACTACAATTCCAACATGAAAGGTGTGGATCACTTTGACCAAATGGTCAAATATTATCACTTCACAAGGAAAAGTGTCAAATGGACGAAGAAAATTACCTTCTATTTTTTGCAAATGGCCATACATAATGCTTATGTGATGTACAAATACTACTCAACAGATACAAAGAAACTCACATTACTCCATTTCCACGAACAAGTCATTTCTGCACTACTGTTCTATCATCCTAGTAAGTGGCCACAGGAAAATGATGACATCCCACATGCTCCTGATGTGGATGCTGCAGGAGCAAATGTTGCAACACCCGGACCATCAAGACCAGGACCATCAGGTGTGAGGCGCCCACTATTCCCTTCACCTGTACCTGCAGCTGTACCTTCATCGTCTGAGTCAGAAGACGAGACGCTGATTATCCCTAGTGGTTCAGCTGCTACAAAAAGACCCCGTATTGTGGATTATCCAGAACGTCTCAACAGAAAATTGTCCCATGCCCAAATAAAGATACAGAAGCGTCTGAAGTGTCGTGTTTGCAAAGTGTCTGGTAAAAGGAGGGACACACATTATAAGTGCAAGACGTGCGATGTGGCACTGTGTCCTGGACCATGCTGGACCAATTACCATCGCAAGAAACAATTCTGGGCCGATAAGCAGTAATGCTTGCCCACCATCCACTCCACCCATAAAAAACATGGGTTGACTCTGCAGGAAACGTTTTCCTGGAGCAGGTGGAGTGGATAAAACTAATGTTCAACCCATGTCATGCTCCACAAACAACACTGCATATGTAAGTACAAAAAGTTTTAGTTTTTATATATATTTTCTATTTTTGTTTATACTATATTGTATTGTATTTGCAATATGGATCTTCAATTTGCCCTTATATGCATATATCCATCTAAAGCATTCTATTAGGAATAATTTCATACCAAAATGAGCGCTGTAACACGAAAATTGACGTCAGCAGACGGAAATTATACAAAACATTTGTGGGCGGGAATTGAGGGTGTAGCGGGTGGGTGTCTGAGTGCTCCCTCGCGGCTAACGCGTGGCCCGTGTTCAACTCGTCGGCGGGTGGAGCGTAACCAGGTTTTGTATTTTATATCCATACACTCCTCTAGAGAATTCTATTTCGAACCCATTGATACCAAAATGAAAGACCTAGGACGATAATTGAGGTGACCAGAGTGAAAAGACTGAAAACATTTTATCCCTCTTGAGTGCTCGCGGGTCACCCGCTCCCACTTTCTCTGTTTACTGCGGGTGGTAAGCCGGGCTTATGGAGTTTATATGCATTTCATCCGCTAGAGAATTCTATTGCGAACACATAGATACCAAATTGAATATCGTATGACGAAAATTAAAGTGACAAAGTTGAACAGAGTATACACATTTCAGAAATTCCGCGCGCTCCCGTGAAACGCTCGGTGCACTTTGGGATAGTGGAGAGGTCGCGCGCCCGGTGCGCCAAAGTGTTAAACAAGTCATCTCAGATTATTGTAGCAAAGACCACACTGTTCCAACACCTTTGTTCGGGAAATATATCTCGAGAAAGGTTTCAGATACTCTTCAGGTGTCTTCATTTTGCAAGTAATGAAGACCGGACAGAGGATGATAGACTTTGAAGAGTGAGGCACGTTCTCAATGAACTGATTGGAAAGTTCAGAGATTTCTACGTACCAGCTCAGAACCTGGTGACTGACGAATCCCTTGTGCTTTTCAAAGGATGTGTTGCCTTCAAGCAGTATAGTCCCTCCAAATGCCACAGATTTAGATTGAAATTCTTTGTTCTCTGTGACTGTGAAACAGGAATTGTGTTACACACGATTCTGTATTCTGCTACCAGTGTAGACAGTCCCGGTAATGACCAACATGGTTTCTCAGGTAGTGTGAAGACCCTGATGGCACCATGGCTGAACAAAGACCACATTTTATACACATAACTATTATACAAGTCCCCTGCTAACTAGGTCCTTGCTTGAAAATAGAACTGGAGTGTGTGGCACAATAAAGGCAAAAAGAAGGGAAATGCCAGTGTTTGACAATAATATTGAAGTAGGTGAATGTCAGGTAAGAAAAACTGATCAGATACTCTCAGTGTGATGGAAAGACAGGAGAGAAGTAAACATGTTGACAACCATTCACACTGGTACAATGGTGAACAGTGGCAAGGTGAACAGAACAACAAAACAACCAATATATAAACCAGATCATGTTATGGACATATAACATCAACATGAATTTGGTTGATAAATGTGACATGATGGTGGGTGCTGTTGAGTGTGTGGAAAACAGTGAAGTGGAACAAAAAGATGATTTTCACCTTGATGTAACCATGCTGAACAGTTTCAATATGTATCTGGTGAAAACAGGTCATAAACCAACATGTCGAGTGTGTACGGAAAACAGTGAAGTGGAACAAAAAGATGATTTTCACCTCGATGTAACCATGCTGAACAGTTTCAATATGTATCTGGTGAAAACAGGTCGTAAACCAACATTCCGTGTGTTTAGTTTTTCAGTTGTGACACAGTTACTAAAAAAGATTGGCAAAGACATTCCTGGTATACAAAGACCCATTCAAAGCCCTGTATTGCACCATACTGCTATACCCAGGCTCACTTACAGGGTGGGCTTTCAAGTACACATTAAAAAATTTGTCAACATCTGGAAAGCATGCAATAGCCCAGTGTGAGTGCATGGGTTTGTAAAACCACACAAATGAGACCATAGAAACGTAAAGTGGTGCAAACATGGTGCGAAACGTGTGCCATCCCTTTGTGTCATGTCAACTGCTTCAATGACTACCACTGTCTCCAGGACTTCTAAATGTCAAATAATGGTGCAAAAACTTGTCCATATTGAGTGCATGTATATATTGATGAAAAATCTGATTACATATTATATAGGTTGTAAAAGAAAACATTTCTGTGCGCATAATTGTGACACTAATATGAGTGTGTATTGAATGTATGCAAGTTGTATTATAATACACTGGTACCTCAGCTTACGAATGTAATCTGTTCCCAGAGACGGTTCATAACCTGAAAAAGAAAGTTTATGAAGAAATTTTAATTTTATGAAGAAATTGACCTCATAATCTGAAAAGTACATAAAGAGGGGCATTCATAAGCTGAGTTGTCACTGTACAACATCAAGTGACATTATACTGAACAATATCAGTGAAAAAAATTGTGGTAAAATACGCCTAGACACTGTAAATAATGCCACAAAAAAATATTTGTGGCAACTCTGGCTGCTTGAAGGTGGTTTACGACACCTCCAGGACGCATGCTGCTTGAGCGTGCACTTGCTCTGACATCATCGCCCAACTTCTCGGCTCATTTACGACATTGGTAAGTAAAAGTAATTTTTTTTTTCCAGTGATCAGGGAACACAAAGGAACACTTTTATAAGACGAAATAATTGTTTGGATTTTTTTTCTCTTCCGTCTGGGCATGTTGCAGGCTAAAATCACAAGAGCAGTCCAAGGGTTAAGGTGCTTAAACTTGCCCCCCCCCCCAGGTAAACCTGCAGAACGGAAAAAGTTTCTCGCCACTCAAGCGTGTGGGTCCAATAGAACCCATGCCATATCCCCAATGAAAAGAATGGGCAGTCTGCCAGCCAAGAAGACTCCGAAACCTGCACACACACCCAATATGTGGAAGAACCCCCAAACTCAAATAAGGACAGATCCATGGTGGAGAAGAGAAGACAGAATCCAGGTCTCACACAAGGTACACAGCAAGAGCCTCTTGTACCTCCTTAGGTGAGATTCGATAGACAGAAAACCTTCGGAATGAAGGAGCCGAGGAACCCAAGGGAATCCGGAACCAAACCCAGGGAGTAGCCGACCTCAAATCATACTCATACAGGGAAGGAGGGTAAGAAAACCCCCTCCCCCTGCAACACCAAGCCCCGCGAAGAGGGCATCAACACCCAAGTGGCATCAAAGGAGGCCCAAGGCTCCCAGGTCCACTCCTCCCCAGCCCCAAGATCCTCCAATTCGGGACCCGGGGCAGAGCAATCCTCCAAACCCTCTACCCCAGAAGAAAAGGCAGAGTCCAGGGAAAGGCTAAAAAGAAGGGGGCCTGCTGATGGGACCCAGAAGCCTCAGGAGGAGGAACCGGTTTGAATGCCTCCGTCCCCAAAGCGAACGGGGCAGCCAGTGTAGCTTCAAAGTCTCATTACCAACTAGACCCTGCCCCGACCGCGAAACCCTCAGACGTTTGGGAGCCAGAAGAAGGGGAGGAGGTGCAGGACGAACAACAGGGGAAGAACCAGGGAGCATGGACTGAACCAAAGCCGAAGCGACTAACGCCCCCAGATCCGGGTCCCTATAACCAAAGCGGACCAGCCACGGGGCATCTGGGTGGCAAACCAACCTAGTGCATTGCAGCAACCTAAATCTAATATGCAACGCAGATGCTGCCTGTACCCTAACAGCAATGTCATCAGAATAGTACTGGAGAACAAGCAGAGAACACAACTCGCAAGACTCCCGGTCAAAGGTGTCGTTAGCACAACAGGTAGCATGACAGAGGCAAAAGCGGTGACTGTCACACTGGGACAAGGGCACACGGCAACCCTCAAATCCACACGAGGCAGGCTGGAACTCGAAAGGCACATCCATAGGTCCACCGAGCCCCGACAGGGTTTTCCAGGGTCCGTAGGCTGACTGCTATGGGAAGCCCGGGCAAGCTGTTGCTAACCGGATAAAACCCAAAGCTAACAAGGTAAAATATCAAAACACTAAAACCCCTACGACGCATACAATCACGTGGGCCTAGCAGAGGGCCAGCAATATATTATAAGTGGAACTATGGCCACACCAGGCAAGGAAAACAAAAACAAACGAAAAAACCCGCAAAATTACAATGTCCCCAGAGGAAACAGAAACCGGCCACTTCATAAGCAGGCAGGCTGCACAACACCTTGATGCCCCAACCAGCATGATACCAATACCTACCCTAGGCCAAACAAGGGCCACGAAACCCCAGCCGGCCTCAATGGCAGGGTAAGTGCCGAGCAACAAACACCCCTATGGAATTGGTTCCCAAATGCACCAGGGAAGAGAACCCTAACATGCAAGCGTAGTACAGTACTCACAGGGAACTTACGGAAGGAGGACCCTAAGTGAATGCAGCCCCAGTACTCTTCAGGACACCTAGCCAGCACACACAATGGCACTGCAGAGGACACCACGAAGGCAAACACTGCTTGGAAAGTATGTCCAGAGAAGACGTTTGCCCCGGTTTGCATTAGCTGACGAACTGGAGTGGGTGGGTCGGCAGCGCGGGGGTCCATGGCTCCCCACTCCCAGGAAGGGGGGGTGCTGCGTGGACAAGTGACGCAGCAATAGTATGTGATGTTTGCTTGTTTCCTTGGGATTGGAGGGAGTTCTGCCTCTCTGTTCGGTTTTTGGTTACAATTTTCTTATGTGGGGTCTGTTTTGTTATGCATACCTTTCTGGGTGCCTAACCTCGGTCAATGGCTGATAAGGAAAACGCCCAACCACAGGGGGTTTTCCAGGGCCATTGCTCCTTGTGCCTCTCTGAGTGGGAGCCCTGGTTCTGGCTCGTGGTTCCTGGTAAGCTGACTTCCATAGACTAATACTCCGGTCTAATGATTCACATGTTAGCCCGAGAGCTCCAAGGAGCCAAAGGAGCTCCACAAAGGAAGAATGACAATAATTACATGTTGAATGGAACAGCAGAAATTGCAACAGAACAACAGATAATGATTTAAATTAAATAAAAAAAACAGCGTTGAATGTAATGAAACGCCATTTTCTGGGTGAGTCCCGGAGGCTTCCCGGAGCTATCCATGGCTGATATGGATATTCTAACTATTTTGCATCAGTCGATGTGGGTGGAGTTCTAGCCTACCGGGGACCACGAGCCAGAACCTGACGCCCCCTCACAGAGGCACGGGGAGCAATGGCCCATAGAATGCACATGTGATTTGGAGCATTCTATATCTGCCATCGACCGGGACAGGCACCCAGAAAGGTAAGCGCCACAAAACAAACCCCTATTCTGGTTAACAACAAAAATTAACAAACGAGTGGACAGAACTCCCCAAAAGAAAAACGAGCAAACTAGCATGACGTCACACGAGCCGCGCCGCATGTTTGCGCAGCTCCCCCCTCCCCGGGAGGGGGAAGGGGGAGCCCAGACCCCCGCGCCGGCGATCCACACCCCAGTTCCGAGGCTGGATATCAAAACCGCGAAAAACCGCCGACCGTAGGGCGGGAGGGATGCCGGGGAGCCTCCGGGACTCACCCAGAAAATGGCGTTTCATTACATTCAACGCTGGTTTTCTGGGGGGAGCCCCTACGGCTCCCCGGAGCTACCTCACCAAAGATTAAGAAAAAACAAGGGCACTTACCCGGGAGGCGGTCGGTGCTCCAGATCTCAAGACGAAGCCGAGACAACGGGCTGCAACCGCCAACCTAAAGCAACACAAGCCCGACTGGGCCCAGGAACGTTAACAAGGTAGCGTGCAGCCAGGACCCTGTTCGACCGCCAAAAGCCCCGAGCCCGAATGTCAGCCCAAGACATATTGCCGAAGACGGCAGCAAGAGCAGCGAACTTACGAACGTCATGGGCACGGGGATAGACCGCAGGTTGGCTGGATTTAATAACCCTGCGGACGACCTGAGAGACCCGAACCCGCGAACAGGGAAGAAGGGAAACCGGATCAACCCAAAGCGCGTCCCCGGACACAGAAGCCGTGGCGCGCAGATAACGGCGGAGGGCCGCAACCGGACACAACACATGGTGAACCCCCGGCCTGACAAACCACGCATCAACAACCCAAGGACCCCTCCGGAAAGCAGCAGTCTCATTCTTAGCCAGAAAAGAGGGAGACGGCTGCAAACGAACAAACCGAAGACCACGACCAAAGGAGCAAAAACCTCTGCGCCGGAGAAGAGCATGAAGCTCCGCCACGCGACCCCCAGAGGCTAATGCCAACAGAAAAAGAGCCTTAGCAAAGCAATCTTGAACCGAAGGGGCCACAACAAACCGAGGAGTAGAGAGATAGAAGAGCACTCTGTCCAAAGACCAGGACGGCTCAGGCGGCGCATGAGCAGGCCGGAGGTGAAACAAAGCCCGAGACAGCTTGCGAAACGGCGCAGAAGTAACATCAATACCGAAAGCAAGCTGCAGCGGCTCCGCCAGCGCCGCACGATACGAGGCGACAGTATTAGGCATCAGATGACGGTCCTGAAACAACCAAGAGAGAAAGGACAACACTACCTGAACCGAAAGCGAGGAACAACGACGAAGGGTCAAAAAGAACCGGAAGGACCGCCAGGAAACTTCATACTGCCGCCGAGAAGAAACTCGCAGGTGAGAAACCAACAAGGAAGCCACCTGCTCACCATAAAGATGGTGATAAACACGAGTCAAAAAGACCAAACGCGAAGACTCGCGGAGAAGAGCGAACCAGTCACGTACCGGACCGGCCCGATCTCCTGAAAGAGGCGGAGCCGCGGAAAAACCTCCGGGTTCGGACACCGAGCAAGCAGCGCCTGAAACCACGGCTGGGCCGGCCACCAAGGGGCCAAGAGGACCACTCGACCTCGGTAAGTCTCCAAGCGGCAGCTGAACCGGGGGAAAGAGGTACAGGAACCCCCATCTCGACCAGTCCTGCCGAAAGGCGTCGATCCCGACGGCCTCGCAGTCGGGGAAGGGCGCCACGTAAACCGGAAGACGCCTCGACCACGCCGACGCGAAGAGATCCACCTCCGGGCACCCGAACGTCCGGCAGAGCCAATGGAATGAGTCGGCATCGACCGTCCATTCCGTGGACAGGGGAACGAACCTGGACAGGCCGTCCGCCAGGACGTTGGACACCCCCGCACGTGAACTGCCAGGAGAGCCAAACCCGAGAACTCAGCAGACGAGTCACCCGAAGCGACCAACCCCAAAGAGCCAAGGACCGCACTGAACCCCCCCGGTTCAGACAATGAACCACCGGGGAGCAGTCCGAATGGAGCCGGATCGTCGATCCGCGGGCGACCCGAACCCTCCGAAGCGCAAACCATACCGCTGCGAACTCCCGCACCGTGCTGTGGGCCCGACGGAAGGACGGACCCCACCGCCCCTGGCCGGCCTGGTGAGCACTGGTCACAAAACCCCAGCCTAGAGACGACGCGTCCGTGAACACATCGAGCGAGGGCTCGGGTAGGCGCCAAGGCACTGAACCCCGAAAAACCCGAAGAGGAAGCCGGCGACGCAGCAGCCGACACAAAGCCCCCGGGGGTCGAACCCAGCGATCGCGAGAGAGGCGGAAGGGACGTCCCCGAAGGAACCAGAACAGCCGACGAAGCCAAACCCGACCCGGCGGGTAGACCAACATCGCGAAGTTCAGGCTGCCGCACAAACTCTCGAGCAACCGCCGGGTGACCCGGGAGCCCCCAGAAACAGACCTAGGCGAGACTGCAGCCGACGGAGAGACTCCGGAGGAAGAGACAAGGAAGCGGTCCGAGAGTCCCACACTAGACCCAGCCAGGACCGAACCTGGGAGGGCATCAGACGGGACTTCCGCCAGTTCACCAGGAACCCGAACCTGGCTAGCTGGGAAAGCACCAAATCCCTGGCAAGCAGACACGCGGACCGACTGGGAGCCCAAACCAGCCAGTCGTCGAGGTAAGCCAACACCCGAACACCTAAGAGACGCAGACGGGCCACCACGACCCGGGTAAGGCGTGTGAACACGCGAGGTGCCAGGTTCAACCGAAGGGGAGACAACGAAAGCGGTAGCACTGACGCCCCACAACAAAACCGAGCCAGTCCCGGAACCCCACATGAATAGGGACGTGCCAATACGCGTCCTTGAGGTCCAGGGACACCATCCAAGCGCCCGGCTCCAACAGAACCCGGACCTGGGACAGAGTGGTCATCCGAAACGAGGGGCAAGAAACCCAAGGGTTCAGACGGGACAAGTCCAGAATGAACCGCAGGTCCGCACAGTCCCGTTTCGGAACTGGAAACAGGCGGGAGACCCACCTGAGGGAAGGAGTCGTTTCGACTACGCCCAAGCGTACCCACTCCAAGATGACTCGACGGAGCGCAGGAGAGGAAGCCTGCCCCGTCAGCCCCGAACCCCCTGCAGGAGGCAGAGCCACCCAACGCCACCGCAGGCCGCGAGAAACGACCCGAAAAGCCCACAAATCGTGAGACCAGGCGTGAGCGAACAGAGACAGCCTCCCCCCCATCGCCCCGTCAATGGGGCGAACCGCGAAAGGGCCGCTGCCCCTTACGAGAACCCGACCTGCGCGCAGAGCGAACACCGCGCCGACCAAGCACAGGCGGGACCGCAGGCGGCACCGGCACGGAACCCGACACCTGTGGCCCACCCCGACGAACGGAACCGCGCGCCCTGGTACGACCCCGCCGGGAAGGAACCCCCGGTTCCCCCGGAGAACCAACAACTCAGACATAGGGCGGCAAGAGGAAGAAGCCGCCTGAATATAACGATTTACCGCAGAAGCCTCAAAAAGCAGAGGACAAAAGGGAGAAGACAACCTAAGAACCAGGGCCCAAGCGGATTCCAAGGAGGAAGCAAGGACCGCCTGACGACACGCGAAGCGCGCAGCGAAAAACCGCAGCAACGCCTCCCGCAGGATAGGCGCAAAAAGCTTCAACATGGCAGACGACGCCCGAGCAGCGGAGACCAAGGCGTCAGACCCTGGAACGGCCCCAAGCGCCTCAACATCCTCCGCAAGCCAATCCGAAGATAGCTCCAGGAGGGAAAAGAAACGCAGGACCGAAGCCAAAAAGCCACGAGCGCGCAAATCCTCCGCCACAAGAGCAGCCGACAGGGAAGGAACCTGCACATGGAGCTGCACCGCACCAACATCCCGCAGAAGGGCAGGAGCGAAAAGACACTCATTAAGGTGTTCAAAATCGCCCCCCAGGTAAACCTGGACCACCGTCAACGCCTCACGCCACTCAAACGTGCGGGTTCGACAGAATGAGTCCCAAGCATCCAGAGAAAACAAGGGGCAGTCTGCAAGCCAGGACGACCCCGGAACCTCATAACGAACCCAGTAAGGACACGAAGATCCAAACCTGAAGCAAGACGGATCCATTATGGAGGCGTACTCCGGGTCACGCAGGAGGGAAGCCGCCAAGGCCGACTGCACCTCAGACGGAGAGATGCGGGAAGCCGAAAACCTCCGGAAAGACGGAACCGAAGAACGAGACACGGAAGAACCCACAGGGACACGGAACCGAACCCAGGGAGGAGCAGAACCCAAGTCCAATTCGTACGCAGAGGGGGGAAAGGAAAACCCCACTCCTTGCAACAGTAAGCCCCGCTCAGAAGGACGGAAAATCCAGGCGGGGTCCAATGGAGCCCAAGGCCCCCAAGTCAGCTCCTCCCCAACCCCAGGAGCCTCTACACCAGGCCCCGGGGCCGAGTCGTCCTCCAAAGCCCCGGCCTCACAAGAAAAAGCCGGGGCAGCCGAAAGCTCTGGAAGAGAAGGGGCCCACTGGTCAGACCCCGGGCAGCGCCAGGAGGAACAGACTCGAATGCCTCCGTAGCCCCCCCGGACGGGGCAACCCCCGAAACTGCCCGAGTCTCTGAAACCTCTAAACCCCACCCCGACCCCGAAGCTCTCAGATGCTTGGGGGCCGGAAGTAGGGGGGAGGGGCAGAATGAACCACCAAAGGGGAAGAACAAGGGGGTGCGGGCGGAACCAAGGCCGAAGCGACCAACACCCCCAAGTCCGGGTCCCTATACACAAAGCGGGGCAGCCGCGGGGCGTCCGGGGAAGCAAGAGTCCGCTCGCGTTGCAATAACCAAAACCTACCTTGCAACGCACGAGCTGCCTGCACCCGAAGTGATTCATCAGCAGACTGGGTGAATTGAGTCACAAACAAGCAACATAGCTCGCAGGACTCGGGGTCGAATGTGTCACCGACCCAACAGGCAGCATGACGGAGGCAAAAACAATGAGAGTCACCCTGAGACAAGGGGACAGAGCAACCCTCAAACTCGCACACAGCGAGAGGGGACGCAAAGGTCTCCTCCATCGGACCCAAGAGCCCCCGCAGGGTTTTCCAGGGCCCTTAGACTGGGTCTGCTAAGGGTTATCCCAGGCAGGGCACTGCTAACCGGCTACCCAAACTACCAAACAATCTGCTAAAAGCTGAACCCACGGGACGTGTCCACTCGCGAGGGCGAAGCAGGGGGTGCCACCACACAAACGACCCTAATATAAGGGGAACAAGGCAGACCCCCCTACCAGACAAAAAGAAAAGGAAAACCACCCAAGTGGACAACGTACCCAGAGGGAACAGAACCGGCCGCTGTTATAGGTGAAAACTAGCTACGCAGTGCCCTGCGCCCCACCAGTGCTATAACTACCACTTACCCCAAGGTAAACAAGGGAGTAAAACCCCCAAACACTCAGGGCGGCCAAACGCCAAGCAGCGAAAAGCCAACAGAGGTAGACCCAAGGTGACTTGTGGAAGGTAACCCCAAGCCCCAAGGGCGGTACTTACAGGGCACTCAGGGAGGGTGACCCTAAGCACATGCAGCCCGAGTACCTGAGAATACTACTCCCAGCTCACACGACCACCGTAAGAGCAGCACTGAAAACAAATCACAGCGCTGAGACAAGACTGGAGCTGGAGCCACACGACCATGCACAATCCCATCAGCCGAGGAACTGGGGTGTGGATCGCCGGCGCGGGGGTCTGGGGCTCCCCCTTCCCCCTCCCAGGGAGGGGGGAGCTGCGCAGACATGCAGCGCGGCTTGTGTGACGTCATGCTAGTTTGCTCGTTTTTCTTTTGGGGAGTTCTGTCCACTCGTTAGTTAATTTTTGTTGTTAACCAGAACAGGGGTTTGTTTTGTGGCACTTACCTTTCTGGGTGCCTGTCCCGGTCGATGGCAGATATAGAATGCTCCAAATCACATGTGCATTCTATGGGCCATTGCTCCCCGTGCCTCTGTGAGGGGGCCAGGTTCTGGCTCGTGGTCCCCGGTAGGCTAGAACTCCACCCACATCGACTGATGCAAAATAGTTAGAATATCCATATCAGCCATGGATAGCTCCAGGGAGCCGTAGGGGCTCCCCCCAGAAAAATTGTTTTTACATGGCAGATATCAGCACTTTTACAAGTTCAGTCATTAATCATTAGTGTTTTATAATAGCATGACATAAGTAGACATTTAAGAGGCAAGGTAGGTTACATGGAGTTGATTAGGTAGTACAGTACTTAGTTTCTCTCTTAAACTGGTTAACCCTTACACTGCTCAGGGGTCCTGGGGACATTTACACCCCTGTGCGCAAGAAAAAAAAAATTCAACAAATTTTTTTCGTCTTCTAAACATGTTAATTTGTGTCCCCTGAGCACGGGAAAAATAGCAAAAAAATCGTAGGTGACATATTTTGGGCGCAATTGACCGAAGAAGTCTGGCAAAAAGTGGGCGTTGACAGAGCGGTCGTCAGGGCCGGTCAGCGTCACCCGCGCTGACAGATGGGAGTTGCCACAAAGATATTATTTCCTAATTGTTTCAATGTCTCCGATTGATTTTTTCTTAGTTTTTTTGCAGTAATATTATTCAATAGTGTGTATTGTAATATATTTATATAATAAAAGTGGTGAATAATCGCTATACTCAAACGTATGGTGTGCATATTAGTAATTCGATTATTATGTTCATAAAACAATAAACAAATAGTTTTGCTGCTATTACACTCTATACACAGGTTATATATAAGTATCTGCATATTTTGGTCACCATAACGAACCACTAAGTTGGTATTGAGAGTCGAAAAGCAACGAAGAGTTACCGTCACACACCAGCCAGCCACTCGCTGCCACTCACTCAACACACGCACTAAACTTTCTCCCCCAACAATACCATTTGTGGTGTTATTACACTATATACAGACGTTATATATAAGTATGTATATATTTTCTTCACCACAACTGTACAGCTAAGCTGATATAGTTAGTTCAGGCACTAAGAGTCGTCGGTATACACAGCTGGCGGCTGGCGGCTCCCTCACTCATTCAAGGTCACACACACACATACTAAACTTTCTCCCCCAACAATACTGTTTGCAGTGTTATTACCCTATATACACATATTATATATAAATATCTACATGTTTTATGCACCGTAACTGGACACCTAAGCTTGTAGTGCGCCCAAAGAGCATAGTGGCCACTCTCTAAACAGCTAGACAAATCGTGCAGACGACGTCACCTCCGTCACCCAAATGGCTCCTCCCAACATAATCCTTTTGCTGTTATTACACTAATATACACACATTATATATAAGTATCTACATTTGTGTTCACCATAGAGAACCACTTAGCTGGTATGGTGAATGCAAACAATAACAGGTGGCCACACAGTCGGTAAACGATGCTGTCTCCCTCAGTCTCTCAGCATCACTCTTCCCACAGCGCTAATTATTACAACAATCCTGCTATTATCACAACCCTGGTTATTTATATCACAGTCAGGGGTCATCTGTAATATTGTCATCACTAAATAATAACAATTATATATTTATTTTGACATTTTTCGGCGATGCTGTGGTCACAAGCTGAACACAAGCTGAACAGCAATGCTGCTCGCTCATGCTGCGTGCGCCAGCCTTGGTTGCTCCAACAGTAATGTGCCTCTCACACCTGAGAATATTGCCCACGATTTTTTTTTTAAATTGTGTCTGTTTACAAGAGCCCTGAGGAAGCTAATGTGAACCCCGTGTAGCCGCGGGCCATTTGAATCGGGCGTGGCACCCTATGGCGTATATATACGCCATGCGCACCGTGGGACATGTTACTCAGGGCGTATATATACGCCATGCGCAGTTTAAGGGTTAAGAGAGGGACAGTCTTTGACGTGGTGGGAAAGGTCATTCCACATTTTGGAACCCTTGACTTACAGAGCATTTCTACTTTGGTTAAGTTGCATTCTTGAAATATCAAATAGATATTTGTTTCTAGTGTGGTGCCCATGGGTTCTGTTACAACCCTCTAGGAAGCATTTAAGGTCAGGATTAGCATTACAGTTCAAAGTTTTATATACAGTATATAGAGTACACTTGAGAGGATGTTCAGTGACTTATCTGAGAATGCATTTATATTAGTATTGCAAAATCCATAAATAGTTATAGAGGATTTAAGGGATTTGATCAAGAACTGAGCAAGATATATTCACAGTAGTCTCCTCTATTGCAAATGACACTGACGTAAGTGAAGTTACAGGTATCTTGATAATAGATAGCAGTACTATCACTTTTTTTCAGGCCTGCAGTTGTGAATGGCTTTATAACTGGGTAAGTTGTATTGTTGGGTATGGTCTTTACTTAGCCATGTTTCTGTTAAAATAATGAATGATAGTTTAGTACCTAGTGCTATCATCAAAATATCATGAAAATATTTAATAAGTGATCTGACATTTTGGTTGTATACTGCATCCCATCCTCCTGTTTAGATGCTGTAATACTATTTGCAACTGCAGTATACGGACCATCATGTATATACATAACATAATTGACAATTAGATACAGTAGTAGAATTTGGTCCTATTGACTTTATAAAGTCCAAAAAATAAAGCTAAAAACCACACTTAAATATTCCTAGGCATATCATAGCACATATTATAGTGTATCAGGCTTCAGATTACATGTATTAGGCCTAGGAAGAATAGGTTAGGTTACATTTTCTTTGCAACATAAGTACAAAACCTTTTCCAGTTTGTCCAAATTCAATAGTACCAATTTTTACTTTGACTGCCTTTTACATCAAAATATTTATGATGATCCTCATCATTACTGTAAGTACATACTACCTAAACAGGAGGATGGCTTGAATACTGACAGGCTAGTGTTATTCTGGAGTTTCTTGCTTGTATGGTTTGCTGAACCAAACAAACATTGGTTTGTTTGTAGTCACTGCAGAAGTGATGATCATGTTACCTGCTAGATACCTGCTTGATGGGGGGTTCTGGGAGTTCTTCTACTCCCCAAGCCTGGCCCGAGGCCAGGCTTGGCTTGTGAGAGTTTGGTCCGCTAGGCTGTTGCTTGGAGCGGCCTGCAGGCCCACATATCTACCACATCCCGGTTGGTCTGGCACTCCTTGGAGAAAATTATCTAGTTTTCTCTTGAAGATGTCCACAGTTGTTCCGGCAATATTTCTTATGCTCACTTGGAGAATGTTGAACAACCATGGATCTCTGTTTATACAGTGTTCACAATACAGTGATTGTGCCTGTGGCACCCCTGCTTTTCACTGGTTCTATTCTGCATTTTCTTCCATATCATTCACTCCAGTATGTTATTTTACTGTGTAGATTTGGTACCTGGTCCTCCAGTATCTTCCATGTGTATATTATTTGATATCTCTCTCGACTTCTTTCTAGTGAGTACATTTGGAGAGCTTTGACATGATCCCAATAATTTAGGTGCTTTATTGCGTCTATGTATGCTAAATGTTCTCTGTATTCCCTCTATTTCAGCAATCTCTCCTGCTCTGAAGGGGAAAGTGAGTATACTGAGCA
>WNGS01070030.1:19228-34122 GCA_020271785.1 Procambarus virginalis | reverse complement strand
TGAAGTTTGTACTTTGCTTAGTATGTCAATATTTGTACTATGAAGTACACACAAGAACTATCTAAACAGGAAGATGTGTTGAGTTATATAAGTTACTAGTCACGTTACACAAGTGCCAGTCACGTTACGCAAGTGCCAGTCACGTTACACAAGTGCCAGTCACGTTACACAAGTGCCAGTCACGTTACACAAGTGCCAGTCACGTTACACAAGTGCCAGTCACGTTACACAAGTGCCAGTCACGTTACATAAGTGCCAGTCACGTTACACAAGTGCCAGTCACGTTACATAAGTGCCAGTCACGTTACACAAGTGCCAGTCACGTAATACAAGTGCCAGTCACGTTACACAAGTGCCAGTCACGTTACATAAGTGCCAGTCACGTTACACTAGTGCCAGTCACGTTACACAAGTGCCAGTCACGATATTCTCGATCACGTAATCAAACACATTGCAACAATAAAAAGCCTATTTGTATGGTTGATTTTTTGCAACTGAGCTCAACATTTCATTGCAATTTGGCACAACGAAATTATAGGAATTTGGATGCTTTGGAATTGGCAGGAAATAATAGGAGCATTGAAGCCATTGGCTGTGAATGAATGGCCGAATTATGCACACTAATTCACAGTTTATATGTGCTGGTGGATCCACTTAACTGTGGAGGGTGGCGAGGGGTTGAGGGCGGGTGTGAGGGATTTATGTCGTTGGTGGACACGGGTTAATGGGGCTCCGTGTTCTCCGTGGCCATGGTATAGCCCGTGTCCACGGGCTGCGTGGCTAGATGTCCCGGATATAGCAGTATAGCCGTGGCTACCTGAAGATATCATCGTCCACACCTGCACTGTCCGTGTCTACATCGTCTACATCTGTGCCGTCCGTGTTTACATCGTCTACATCTGCACTGTCCGTGTCTACATCGTCTACATCTGCACTGTCCGTGTCTACATCGTCCACACCTGCACCGTCCGTGTCTACATCGTCCACACCTGCGCCGTCCGTGTCTACATCGTCCACACACTGCGCCGTCCGTGTCTACATCGTCCACATCTGCACTGTCCGTGTCTACATCGTCCACACCTGCGCCGTCCGTGTCTACATCGTCCACACCTGCGCCGTCCGTGTCTACATCGTCCACACCTGCACCGTCCGTGTCTACATCGTCCACACCTGCACTGTCCGTGTCTACATCGTCCACACCTGCGCCGTCCGTATCTACATCGTCCACACCTGCACTGTCCGTGTCTACATCGTCCACACCTGCACTATCCGTGTCTACATCGTCCACACCTGCACCGTCCGTGTCTACATCGTCCACACCTGCACTGTCCGTGTCTACATCGTCCACACCTGCGCCGTCCGTATCTACATCGTCCACACCTGCACTGTCCGTGTCTACATCGTCCACACCTGCACTGTCCGTGTCTACATCGTCCACACCTGCACCGTCCGTGTCTACATCGTCCACACCTGCACTGTCCGTGTCTACATCGTCCACACCTGCACCGTCCGTGTCTACATCGTCCACACCTGCGCCGTCCGTGTCGACATCGTCCACACCTGCGCCGTCCGTATCTACATCGTCCACACCTGCACCGTCCGTGTCTACATCGTCCACACCTGCACCGTCCGTGTCTATATCGTCCACACCTGCACTGTCCGTGTCTACATCGTCCACACCTGCACCGTCTGTGTCTACATCGTCCACACCTGCGCCGTCCGTGTCTACATCGTCCACACCTGCGCCGTCCGTGTCTACATCGTCCACACCTGCGCCGCCCGTGTCTACATCGTCCACACCTGCACCGTCCGTGTCTACATCGTCCACACCTGCACCGTCCGTGTCTACATCGTCCACACCTGCGCCGTCCGTGTCTACATCGTCCACACCTGCACCGTCCGTGTCTACATCGTCCACACCTGCGCCGTCCGTGTCTACATCGTCCACACCTGCACCGTCCGTGTCTACATCGTCCACACCTGCACCGTCCGTGTCTACATCGTCCACACCCGCACCGTCCGTGATCAACATATATGTGGCTACACCATCAATAGTCACAATACACATGGCTTCACCGTCCTGCATGGCTGTGTATATTAAACTACAGCCTCGACTACAACCAGTTTCTTAATGACTAAACTACCCTGTGCTAAACCCTCACTCTGGGTGAAGCCTCCGGGATCATGAAGCTCGGTGCGATATTACCAATCACCCGTGGCCACAAATCATCAATGGCCACAAATCATCAATGGCCACAAATCATCAATGGCCACAAATCATCAATGGCCACAAATCACCCGTGGCCACAAATCATCAATGGCCACAAACCATCAATGACCACAAATCATCAATGGCCACAAATCAATGGCCACAAACTATCAATGGCCACAAATCATCAATGGCCACAAATCATCAATGGCCACAAACCATCAATGGCCACAAACCATCAATGGCCACAATTCATCAATGGCCACAAATCATCAATGGCCACAAACCATCAATGGCCACAAATTATCAATGGCCACAAATCATCAATGGCCACAAACCATCAATGGCCACAAATCATCAATGGCCACAAATCATCAATGGCCACAAATCATCAATGGCCACAAATCATCAATGGCCACAAACCATCAATGGCCACAATTCATCAATGGCCACAATTCATCAATGGCCACAATTCATCAATGGCCACAAATCATCAATGGCCACAAACCATCAATGGCCACAATTCAATGGCCACAAACCATCAATGGCCACAAATCATCAATGGCCACAATTCATCAATGGCCACAAATCATCAATGGCCACAAACCATCAATGGCCACAATTCATCAATGGCCACAAACCATCAATGGCCACAAATCATCAATGGCCACAAATCATCAATGGCCACAAACCATCAATGGCCACAAACAATGGCCACAAATCATCAATGGCCACAAACCATCAATGGCCACAATTCATCAATGGCCACAATTCATCAATGGCCACAAATCATCAATGGCCACAAATCATCAATGGCCACAAACCATCAATGGCCACAATTCATCAATGGCCACAAACCATCAATGGCCACAAATCATCAATGGCCACAAACCATCAATGGCCACAAATCATCAATGGCCACAAACCATCAATGGCCACAAACCATCAATGGCCACAAATCATCAATGGCCACAATTCATCAATGGCCACAAATCATCAATGGCCACAAATCATCAATGGCCACAAATCATCAATGGCCACAAATCATCAATGGCCACAAATCATCAATGGCCCACAAATCATCAATGGCCAAATATCACCCGTGCTCTTACTATCCTTACTCAACGACCGTAGACCAATCATCGAGGGCCCTCAACGCCAGGGGTCAGATTGGATGGCCCCCAATAAAGTCAGGCGGGCGACACTGACAGGGCCATAGTTGGGAACTGCAAATTGCACCAACCATGTAATTATTAACTGCCTCTATATTCAGCGGGGGACTAACGTATTGCATTGGCCGCGTATATTGTAGTAACATCATGTACTCCCAGTGCCGACGAACATACGGACTCAATTAGCCACATATGTCGCTTTTATATGTAAACGCTGCAATAACAACGGTTAATTTAATGAGCAAGCATTTTGTAGTGATGACAGGCTTAGAGCCCGGCTGTTTATGCGAACAGTTGCACACACATTGGGGCTGGAAAGCAAGTCTGCAGAAGCAACCCCTTCAAAAAATATACAGAATTGCAAATAATATATTGATATGCCATTCATTCGAGCCTGATCCATCGTGTTATAAAAGACCAGTAGTATTAACCAGACCACACACTAGAAAGTGAAGGGACGACGACGTTTCTGTCCGTCCTGGACCATTCTCAAGTCGATTGTGAGACTTGTGAGACTCACAATCGACTTGAGAATGGTCCAGGACGGACCGAAACGTCGCCGTCCCTTCACCTTCTAGTGTGTGGTCTGGTCAACATACTTTAGCCACGTTATTGTGACTCATCGCCTTCAGGTCAGTAATATTTATGGGTCGAGGACGAGACATCGCGGAGAGAGAAAATGAGATATAGTTGTAAGATTTGATGATGTTGGGTCCTGAGTTATTAAAATTTCATTACCTGTTCCACGTTCTCTAACTTTAGCACAGATTTTAATATATCTCCTATTTTAGTGTTTTATCTCCTCACTACAGACCCTAATGTGACAAGTTCATCCACCGTGTGCTCGACCCATGTCAACATCCCTAATGAGGGTACAGTTATTATTAAAGGAATACTATGTTGGGGAACTGGGCTATTATTCAAAGAATACAATATTGGAGAACTGGGCTATTATTCAAAGAATACAATATTGGAGAACTGGGCTATTATTCAAAGAGGGGAATACTAAAGAACTGTAATATTATTTAAAAACAATATATGTGTGGTTGGACCACAACATACGTGGGAGTGGTTAAGTAGGAGCTGTCCCTACATGACAAAAAAAATATAACTGATAACGCAGTTCTTACATCTTGTTCATCCTGTTCTGATGAACAATATACGATTCATCTGGCAATTATTTCTGACGCTAAAATATTATCTTTGTTAATTTAATTTGCAGGGGGGGGGGATGCCTGTGTCTGTTTCATACTAAAAGGTCAAAAGGTTTTAATCCATTTGTGTGAGAGGTTGTTTTAGCCAGAGGCGGAGGGGATGCACCCTTCAAGTAGGCCTTCAAGTAGGACCTGGACACCTGAGCTGCTCCTTACAGCTGCCTTTCGCCCGCCTGCTTCCCGCTGAGGAATCTTAACCAGTATTGTCTCAGACTGCTGTTTCACATCTGCGTCTTCCTTAAATGCTCTGCTCCATCTGCAGAGCGAACGTTCAGATTTCTCCGTGTTATTTCGTACGGGGAGATGAGTGTATGTAACGCAGCGGTTTGTGATGTGGTGGGATAGTTGCGTTTGGGAGTCGAACCCTGTCGTTATGGGTAGCGGTGATGTTGGGTTTACTATCGTGGGGGTCTTCGTTGAGTGTGTAATGTCGCAGTTATCATTGCTGCTTTCGCTGTGACCAGATGTCACCGCATGTCGACATATTGTACCAGATGGTACACTCTTTACAACTGTCAAGAATGAACCAGATAGTACACTCTTTACCACTGTCAAGAGTGAACCAGATGATACACTCTTTACAACTGTCAAGAATGAACCAGATGGTACACTCTTTACCACTGTCAAGAATGAACCAGATGGTACACTCTTTACCACTGTCAAGAATGAACCAGATAGTACACTCTTAACCACTGTCAAGAGTGAACCATTACCTCTACTCCTAGCCCCGTCAAAATACCGTATAATCAGTTCTCTCCACCGTGTCTACCTACAGTACCATTAGTTCTCTGCGTCCACCACCCGTCAACCTATTGACGGGCGGCGGTCCACCACCCGTCAAGTGACTACACCATCTGGGGCCTTCAGTCCACCAGCTGCTAACATGCTGCTCCGTAAGTGCCTTCATATCTCTCTTTCTCCCAACTCTCTGTGCTCGCCAATCCTCATATTACCCAAGCATGCAAGCATTGTTCTCTCTCTCTCTCTCTCATCCTGGCCCATGATTCTCTTCCTTGTCTCCACAGCACAGACAAAATACGGCATCAGAGATTTGTTGTTGCTATATCTTTCTGGCCATTAGCTGCAGGGTGCTCTCTCCCTCTCCTCCAAGACCACCCATACCCTTTCTCCACTTGCGTTAAGGCAGACACGCTGGTGAGTTATGCATCAGATATTTCGGAGAGAGAAAGACGAGTATAAAGAAAGGAAAATGCAAGGAATAATGGATTTCACACAAGAGTGGTTACATGGAGAATGAGGAAATGAGAGAAATTGTGTTTTCACTGATGTATTCTGTTTCCAGTTGGGAAGATACTCCTTTATCTTCTTAAGGGGCGCCTGATAGCTGATTGGACAGCTCTTCCGATTCGTAGTCCTGAGGTTCTGGGTTCGATCCCCGGTGGAGGTGGAGATAAATAGGCAAAAATGTTTCTTTCACCCTGATTACCTAGCAGTAAATAGGTACCTGGGAGTTAGCTGCTATGGGCTGCTTCCTGGGAGTGTGTAACAAAAAGGAGGCCTGGTCGAGGACCGGGCCGCGGGGACGCTAAGCCCCGAAATCATCTCAAGATAACCTCAAGATAACTATCAATTCCAGTATCTTCGCAGATATTATAGCGTTCCTCTCGAGTTTCTATAATAATCTTCTTTGTGAGACTGTTGCTAAACCCTTCAGATAGTCCAGGAAAACGCAGTCGTCCCATCCCTCATTTTCCTGCTTTTGAGCCTTCGAATCAGCGCATCAACTACAAATACAGACTTACATATGACGCGTGTATCAGAAAATGCGCGCGCGAGCGTGCGAGTGCATATAATTCCCATTTTTCACTGACATAAAACCTACATGAATCTCAAAGAAGCAAACTAACGTCATCAGCCTCCAAAATGACCTCTTTCCCCCAGTTTGTCTTAAACAAGAGAGGCGCCAAAATTACCGCCTATTAAGTCCCAAATTCAGCCTCCCTCGTGTTAATCTTGTGGAAATGGCAGAGGATAACCAGTTTGGCCCCAGCCAGCTAACGAACCATCCTCTAATTACTCCTCTGGACACACACACGCACCATCCTCCACGTACTGTTAAATGAGTCTGAATTCATTCAGAAATGAGTATATTTGTGTGAGTGTATAGTGTGCTTGTTTCTGTGAATACTACAGATCAGTCATGGTATGTGCGTTTTTGATGAGTTGTTGATGATGCATGATTACACGCTGGAGTCGTCTGTGATGATAACACCCCCCCCCCCCCCAACAATGTTGCCCAAACGTTATATCACAGACTCAACGACACAATGCAGTATAATTTTGGGCAAACTTCGTGAAAATTTGATTGCCAAAATTATTTCCAATTCGCTTAGTTATATTAAAAATACAATAAATGAAATTACACACACACCCTATATATATATATATATATATATATATATATATATATATATATATATATATATATATATATATTCACAGTCGACCCCCGCCGCTGGGAGCAATATACATTCAGGGGTGGCAACACTAACAGTGTGAGGGACCTGGTGCAACACTAACAGTGTGAGGGGACCTGGTGCAACACTAACACAGTGTGAGGGACCTGGAGCAACACTAACAGTGTGAGGGGACCTGGTGCAACACTAACACAGTGTGAGGGGACCTGGAGCAACACTAACAGTGTGAGGGGACCTGGTGCAACACTAACACAATGTGAGGGACCTGGAGCAACACTAACAGTGTGAGGGGACCTGGTGCAACACTAACAGTGTGAGGGACCTGGAGCAACACTAACAGTGTGAGGGGACCTGGTGCAACACTAACAGTGTGAGGGACCTGGTGCAACACTAACACAGTGTGAGGGGACCTGGTGCAACACTAACAGTGTGAGGGGACCTGGTGCAACACTAACAGTGTGAGGGACCTGGAGCAACACTAACAGTGTGAGGGGACCTGGTGCAACACTAACAGTGTGAGGGACCTGGTGCAACACTAACAGTGTGAGGGGACCTGGTGCAACACTAACAGTGTGAGGGGACCTGGTGCAACACTAACAGTGTGAGGGGACCTGGTGCAACACTAACAGTGTGAGGGGGACCTGGAGCAACACTAACAGTGTGAGGGGACCTGGTGCAACACTAACACAGTGTGAGGGGACCTGGTGCAACACTAACAGTGTGAGGGGACCTGGTGCAACACTAACAGTGTGAGGGGACCTGCTGCAACACTAACAGTGTGAGGGGACCTGGAGCAACACTAACACAGTGTGAGGGGACCTGGTGCAACACTAACAGTGTGAGGGGACCTGGAGCAACACTAACATAGTGTGAGGGGACCTGGTGCAACACTAACACAATGTGAGGGGGACCTGGAGCAACACTAACAGTGTGAGGGGACCTGGAGCAACACTAACAGTGTGAGGGACCTGGAGCAACACTAACAGTGTGAGGGGACCTGGTGCAACACTAACACAGTGTGAGGGACCTGGAGCAACACTAACAGTGTGAGGGACCTGGAGCAACACTAACATAGTGTGAGGGACCTGGTGCAACACTAACAGTGTGAGGGGACCTGGAGCAACACTAACACAGTGTGAGGGACCTGGAGCAACACTAACAGTGTGAGGGGTCCTGGTGCAACACTAACAGTGTGAGGGACCTGGTGCAACACTAACACAATGTGAGGGACCTGGAGCAACACTAACAGTGTGAGGGGACCTGGAGCAACACTAACAGTGTGAGGGGACCTGGTGCAACACTAACACAGTGTGAGGGGACCTGGTGCAACACTAACACAGTGTGAGGGACCTGGAGCAACACTAACAGTGTGAGGGGACCTGGTGCAACACTAACACAGTGTGAGGGGACCTGGTGCAACACTAACACAGTGTGAGGGGACCTGGTGCAACACTAACAGTGTGAGGGGACCTGGAGCAACACTAACATAGTGTGAGGGGACCTGGTGCAACACTAACACAATGTGAGGGACCTGGAGCAACACTAACAGTGTGAGGGGACCTGGAGCAACACTAACACAGTGTGAGGGACCTGGAGCAACACTAACAGTGTGAGGGGACCTGGTGCAACACTAACACAGTGTGAGGGACCTGGAGCAACACTAACAGTGTGAGGGGACCTGGTGCAACACTAACACAGTGTGAGGGACCTGGAGCAACACTAACAGTGTGAGGGGACCTGGAGCAACACTAACACAGTGTGAGGGGACCTGGAGCAACACTAACAGTGTGAGGGGACCTGGTGCAACACTAACACAGTGTGAGGGACCTGGAGCAACTCTAACAGTGTGAGGGGTCCTGGTGCAACACTAACAGTGTGAGGGACCTGGTGCAACACTAACACAATGTGAGGGACCTGGAGCAACACTAACAGTGTGAGGGGACCTGGAGCAACACTAACAGTGTGAGGGGACCTGGTGCAACACTAACACAGTGTGAGGGGACCTGGTGCAACACTAACACAGTGTGAGGGACCTGGAGCAACACTAACAGTGTGAGGGGACCTGGTGCAACACTAACAGTGTGAGGGGACCTGGAGCAACACTAACAGTGTGAGGGGACCTGGTGCAACACTAACACAGTGTGAGGGACCTGGAGCAACACTAACAGTGTGAGGGGACCTGGTGCAACACTAACACAGTGTGAGGGGACCTGGTGCAACACTAACACAGTGTGAGGGGACCTGGTGCAACACTAACAGTGTGAGGGGACCTGGAGCAACACTAACACAATGTGAGGGACCTGGTGCAACACTAACAGTGTGAGGGGACCTGGTGCAACACTAACACAGTGTGAGAACAATCTACTTACAGTTGACTCGAGTTGATTCTGACAACTTAAGGAAAGTTGAAATATATTTTACCTATTATTTATGGTGTTCAGTTATATATAAACAACAGTCTCTTGCCAACTTTCGCCTGCAGAAATGTTGTTAAAGATTCGCTACCTGGAACCAGAAGTTACAAGGAGCACGGGCTATGGTGAGCCCGCAGTGGATAGCTGCAGAGATGAGGAAGTTCCTCGTCAACGCGTCCTCCTAATACAACTTCGCATTTTGACTTATAATCTATTTAAGGCCAAAAATTGTCGCGGGAGAAAATGGTAGCGGCTCGCGAAATTGACACGCTGTCCTGTTTTCTGTTTTGGGTCCTCTGGCAGGTTAGGGATAAGGGTATTTTAGTATGACCGTTTCTCTACGTTGGGAAACCTTCGGAAGACTGAACAAATCCACAAGGGCCGTGACGAGGATTCGAACCTGCGTCCGAGAGCATCCCAGACGCTGCCTTAATCGACTGAGCTACGACATGGTCAAAAGAGTTGAAACCGAAGTTCTACTGAACTTACTGGATCCTGCAGCCTCTCCGAGACACAAACCAGGGTTTACACAACCCTCCCCCTGCACTCGAGCTATGTCAATAGGCCGTTCTCCCTCTTCGAGTAATTTCGGAAGACTGGCTGCCCCACCAGTCTCTCCCGCCCCCTATACAACACCAAGAAATCAGATGAAGACACACACACCCCTGACGCCCCCGAAGTGAGAGCCCGCGTTCGACGCTCCAGCAGGCGATACAGTACTCCCCGCCCTCTGGAGCAACTTACCCCTACCATGACACCCCCTGACACTGTGCGAGGCCCCTTGGTGATTCCTGGGTATAGGACCCTCCTCAACCCATCCTCCCTATGTCCTCTCCCAGACAAAAGAATGTTTTTTATTTTATGCCAAGAGCTTTACTGAGTCACGAGTTTATCTACTTCAGATATTCCAGAATCAGTAACAATATATATAAAATAATTGTTTACTGCCACAGAGGACAGTCGTCCCCACCACAGCAGACAGATGCTAAAGGCTCCACCAGATATATATATTAACTTTGAGAAATAACAGGGAGCACAAATCGTAATTTCACTTCTCTGAAGGCTGTCATTACAACACATTTGTTTAGACTTAATATCTTATCCCAGTATCACACATATCAGAAATATCGTATGAGATATGAGATATATGGGATATATATGAGGATATGAAAGATTTGGGAGTAGGATATGAGAGTAATTAGGATACAAGATGTGAGGATATGAGAAATATGTGGGCATGAGAGAACCCATAATGAGACGAATGTGGATACGAGATCTGTGAGAATATCTAATACCTTCATATATGAGATATATGATAGATATTAGAAATGTGAGAGATATAAGAGATGTGAGCAATGAGAGATATGTGAGAAGGGTGATACGAGAAATGAGAAACATGAGACATGAGTCAAGAGAGACGAGTGTGTTCAACTCATGGCGTCACTGCCGGCTCAGGTGGAGCGGAACTGGGCGCTAACTGGCGCTTAACGACCCTATCACTTGATTGTTGCCACGGCTGACTGAGGTTAACTGTGCCTTCCAAGATAATATTGGCTGGGATGTGTTTATATTACAGAGGACACACACACACACACACACACACACACACACACACACACACACACACACACACACACACACACACAGGGGCCAGGTAGCCTGGTGGATAGCGCGCAGGACTCGTAATTCTGTGGCGCGGGTTCGATTCCCGCACCCGGCAGAAACAAATGGGCAAAGTTTCTTTCACCCTGAATGCCCCTGTTACCTAGCAGTAAATAGGTACCTGGGAGTTAGTCAGCTGTCACGGGCTGCTTCCTGGGGTGGTGTGTGGTGTGGAAAAAAAAAGTAGTTAGTGTAGTTAGTAAACAGTTGATTGACAGTTGAGAGGCGGGCCGAAAGAGCAAAGCTCAACCCCCGGAAAATACAACTAAGTGAATACAACTAAGTGAATACACACACACACACACACACACACACACACACACACACACACACAGGGGACTGGGAGAACAGAGACCCGCATGGAGAACCAGAAACATGGAGAGCTAAGCTGCTGGATGTGGCAACAAGACACTTTCCAAGCCAACACATCAAGGGACCAACAAGAATGAGAGGAGAAGATGAACCAGCAATGCTTGATTTGATATTTACCCTAAATGAGTGGGATATAAGGGAAGTTAAGATGGAAGCACCCTTGGCAATGAGTGATCACAGTGTATTAAACTTTGAGTATCTGGTAGAGCTAGGAATTATCTCCCCAAAAAAAGAACTAGGAAACAAACGGTGGGCTTACCGAAAGGGAAAATATGAGATGAGACGTTTCCTAAGGGAAATACCTTGGGATACAGACCTCAGAGATAAGTCTGTACAGGGTATGATGGACTATGTTACCCAAAAGTGTCAGGAGGCAGTAAACAGGTTCATCCCGGCCAAATGGGAAAAATCCAAGAGGCAAAAGAAGAATCCATGGTATAATAGGGCATGTATGGAAGCAAAGGGACTGAACAAAAGGGCGTGGAGGAACTTCCGGAATAACAGAACCCCAGAAAGCAAAGAGAGATATCAGAGAACCAGGAATGAGTACGTCAGGGTGAGAAGAGAAGCGGAAAAAAATTATGAAAATGATATAGCAAACAAAGCCAAGATCGAACCAAAGCTACTCCACAGCCACATCAGGAGGAAAACAACAGTGAAAGAACAAGTAATGAAACTTAGGACAGGCGAGGACAGGTATACAGAGAATGACAAGGAGGTGTGTGAAGAACTCAACAAGAGGTTCCAGGAGGTCTTCACAATAGAACAAGGTGAGGTCACTGTGCTAGGAGAATGGGAAGTAAACTAGGCGGCCTTGGAATGGTTCGAAATTACGTGTGATGAGGTCAAGAGACACCTGCTGGATCTGGATGTTAGAAAGGCTGTTGGTCCAGACGAGATCTCACCATGGGTACTGAAAGAGTGTGCAGAGGCACTATGCTTGCCACTCTCCAGTGTATAGTAGGTCACTGGAGACGGGAGACCTACCAGAAATATGGGAGACGGCGAATGTGGTCTCAATATACAAAAAGGGCGACAGGCAAGAGGCACTGAACTACAGGCCAGTGTCCTTGACTTGTATACCATGCAAGGTGATGGAGAAGATCGTGAGAAAAAATCTAGTAACACATCTGGAGAGAAGAAACTTCGTGACAACCCATCAACATGGGTTCAGGGAGGGTAAATCTTGCCTGACTGGCTTAATAGAATTCTACGACCAGTTGACAAAGATTAAGCAAGAAAGAGAAGGCTGGGTGGACTGCATTTTCTTGGATTGTCGAAAAGCCTTTGACACAGTACCGCATAAGACGCTGGTACATAAGCTGGAGAGACAGGCAGGTGTAGCTGGTAAGGTGCTCCAGTGGATAAGGGAGTACCTAAGCAATAGGAAGCAGAGAGTTACGGTGAGGGGTGAGACCTCGGATTGGTGTGAAGTCACCAGTAGAGTCCCACAGGGCTCTGTACTCGGTCCTATCTTGTTTTTGATATATGTAAATGATCTCCCGGAGGGTATAGATTCATTTCTCTCAATGTTTGCTGACGATGCCAAAATTATGAGAAGGATTAAGACAGAGGAGGACAGTTTGAGGCTTCAAGAAGACCTAGACAAGCTGAAGGAATGGTCGAACAAATGGTTGTTAGAGTTTAACCCAAGCAAATGTATTGTAATGAAGATAGGCGTAGGGAGCAGGAGGCCAGATACTAGGTACCATCTGGGAGATGAAATTCTTCAGGAGTCAGAGAGAGAAAAAAGACTTGGGGGTTGACATCATCCCAGACCTGTCCCCTGCAGCCCATATCAAGAGGATAACATCAGCGGCATATGCCAGACTGGCCAATGCAAGGAGGCCGAAGAGAGATTTATTCCAACAGTAAAGGAAAAAACTAAGAGGGAATATAATAACCAATGGTTTAATATACAGTGTCAGGAAGCAGAAATGAGAAGCAGGAGGGAATGGAGACAGTAAATAGGACAGAGGCCAATATGATTAGACACAACAGAGCTAGGAATGAATACAGTAATATAAAAAGAGTATTGGAAAGGAATTATGAAAACGATATCACAATGAAAACTAAAAAGCAACCTAAATTACTACATAGTCATATAAAAGGAAAAACGTCGGTTAACAATCAAGTGACAAGACTAAGGAAAACAGAAGGGGCGTATACAGAGAGCGACAAGGAAATTTGCGAGGTACTGAATGCCAGTTTCCATGGAGTGTTCACAACCGAGCCTGAGCAGCTCCCATTATTAGAAGAGATTACCCCAAGATGAAAGACTATCAGATATAGAGGTGACACCAGAGGAGGTAATGAAACAGTTGACAACACTGGATGCAACTAAAGCGGTTGGACCAGACAAATTATCACCGTGGATACTAAAAGAGGCAGCGCAGGCCTTCAGCGTGCCTCTGGCAAGGATCTATAATGAGTCACGTACGAAGAGAGAGTTGCCCAGTTGCTGGAAGAAGGCCAATGTGGCATCAATTTTAAAAAAAGGAGATAGAGACGATGCACATAACTACAGACCTGTATCACTGACAAGCATCCTCTGTACAGTACTTGACAGAATAATCAGGTTAAGACTGGTTACACACCTAGAGAACATTAGGTATGTAAACAAACAACATGGGTTCAGGGAAGGCAAATGAAGCCTAACAAACCTTCTGGAATTCTATAATAAACCAACAAGAATAATTCAGGATAGAAAAGGATGGGCAGACTGCATATTTCTGGACTGCCAAAAAGCCTTTGACACAGTAGCACACAGAAGACCGCTATTAAAACTTGAAAGGTAGGCGGGAGTAAGCGGAAAGGCCGTATCTTGGGTAATGAATTACTTAGCAGGCAGAAGCCAGAGAGTGAGTCAGGGACGAGAAGTTAGACTGGCGAACCGTAACTAGTGGAGTACTCAGTAGCTACTGCTACTGAAAAAAATCAGAAAAATGGCTACTGGAGTTCAATACGAGCAAGTGTGAAGTTACGGAAATGGGACTAGGTGACAGGAGACCAAAGGGTCAGTATACAATGAAGGGAAACTACCTTCCTGTAATGATTCGAGAAAAATACCTGGGCGTGGACGTAACACCAAATCAAACTCCTGAGGCACATATAAACAGGATAACGACAGCAGCGTACTCTACACTGGCAGAAGTTAGAACGTCATTTAGAAAGCTAATACGGAGGCATTTAGGGCGCTTTACACTGCCTACGTGAGACCAGTCTTAGAGTATGCAGCCCCATCATAGCGCCCCCACCTGAAGAAACACATTAAGAAATTGGAAAAAGTTAAAAAATTTGCGACGGGGCTAGTCCCGGAGTTGCATGGTATGGGATATGAAGAGCAACTGAAGGAACTGAACATGTCGACGGTAAAGAAAAAGAGGGAGCAGGGAGATATGATAGCAGCATAC
>WNGS01070030.1:0-13240 GCA_020271785.1 Procambarus virginalis | reverse complement strand
TCCTTTGATATAGCCATGCCTTAATCCAACTTAAATATGCACCACAATACCATGAACCTCTATCTTTGTAATCAGTCTTTCATGTCAGCTGTATCAAAATCTTGCTAAAGTCAAGGTACACAACAACATCACAAACCTTACCACTATCAACTGCCTCAACTATGCTGGAATAAAATAGCAATTTTTTAAAACATGACGGCCATTTGTTAAACCATGTTGTGAATCATTTATTTATGTTTTTCAAGATGAAGACGAATGGTATTTGCAATTATCGATTCAAGTAACTTTCTCACAATAGACATTAGGTTAACTGGCCGATTGTTTGATGCAAGTGATCTATCTCCTTTCTTAAAAATTGTTTTTAAGCAACCTTCCACGACTCTGGCACTCTGCCTGACTCTATTGATTTATTAAATATGGTAGACAGTGGCTCGCAAAGCTCCTCTCTGCATTCTTTAAGCACCCTGGCAAACACTTCATCCGGCCCTGGGGATTTGTTTGGTTTGAGTTTCACTATTTGTTTAATAACATCCTCTCTGGTAACTGCTAAACTAGTCAACCTGTCCTCGTCCCCACCCACATAGACTTGTTTGGCTGAAAGCATATTGTTAAGTTCCTCATTAGTAATAATGAGGAACTTAATAATAGGAACATTCGTCATTATCAGTTATCTGACTTGTCTCAGTTTTTAATAGACCTATCCTTTCCCTAAACTTTGTTCGATAAAACTGAAAAAAACTTTAGGATTTGTTTTCGCTTGCCATGCTATGCGAACTTTATATTTCTTTTTGCCCGACTTATCTCTTTTTTTTTTTAACATTTCTAACCAGTTGTACGAATTCTTGTTCTAAACTGGACTTCCCCATTTTTAATCCTTTTGTATCAAACTCTCTACCTATTAGGTTCTTCAGATACTTTGTTATCCATTTCGGGTCATTAGTATTCGATCTATGCAATTTGTATGGTATACTACTTACTGTGCTTTGCTTAGAATATTTTTAAATAGGTTTTATTTTGAATCCACATCGAAATCCCTTTTTACATCATCCATCGCTGGATTCACGTCTCACTCCAAGACCGGCCCATCCCCCATACTCAAGACTTTCTAATCTATTTCACCCAAAAAACATTTAGGCTTATTAAAATCAGCTTTTTGAAAATCTGGCACTTTAAAAGAATTTTCCCCTACAAATCTATTTCATTCTATACTAAATCTGATTTCTTTGTCATCATTGTGTCCTAGCTCACTCCCTATTTCGATGTCATTAATTTGTGTTTCCCTCTTAGTTAATACTAAATCTAAAATATTATTTTCTCACGTTGGTTCCTTAGCGTGTTGGCTAAGAAAGCAATCGTCAATTATTTCTAGCAAATCTTCTGCTACATTATTCCCTGTTCTGTTCACCCAGTTTATTCCACTAAAATTAAAGTCACCCATGACACAAATACTGTTAGACCTAGATGCTCTAGATATTTCATCCCATAGATGCTTTGCTTCCATTCTGTCTGGTGGTGGCCTGTATATAACTTTGACCTGTATATGACTGTATAAAGTTTGGTGGCCTGAACATAACTCCTATTTTAAGATGATTTATTTTTCGTTTAATTCTAGCCAAATAGTTTCTGTATGTGGCTCAGTTTTGAATCCCTCTTTGAGACTACATTTCAAATTTTCCCTAACATATATGGTTACTACCCCTCCTCGTCTAGTACTTCTATATGTGTGAAATAGTTTAAATCCATTTGATATTCAGCTAATAGTTCTCTATTTTTTACATTCATTCACGTTTCAGTAAGTGCATTCATATCTATTTTTTCTGTGCAGAGAAGAGCATTTAAATCATTTATTTTATTTCTTAAGACTTCTACTGTTCGTGTAATATACCCTCAGTGTATCATTATTTTGAAGCACTTCTCTTTCATTGATCATTTTGCCAATTTGTTTCTCCCACAGATACTTTTATTAACTCCTTTCTCCATGTCAATTCCCATACCACAGGTTCCAAAGAGTTGGCAACAGGAACAACTCCAGCCCTAGACAGATGAACCCCATCCCGAGCATACATGTCATTCCTTCCATAGAAGTGTTCCCAGTTATCATGAATGATATTGCATTTGTTGACCAGACCACACACTAGAAGGTGAAGGGACGACGACGTTTCGGTCCGTCCTGGACCATTCTCAAGTCGATTGTGATGAGGAAGTAGAGGCAGGCAATAAATAGGCAAGAGAGAGCTGAGGAGCAAAGTAAGGTGTAGTAGAGGAGATAGTAATAATAATAAGAGCTGCGGAGGGCCTATTGGCCCATACGAGGCAGCTCCTATTATAACCACCGAATGAGAAGGAGATAGGAATAAGAAGAGGATAGCAAGGGAGCGTAGGAGAAGAGAGAAAGAAAAGGAAAGAGAAAGAAAGAAAATAGAAGTCAACAGCAACAAAGCCAGGACTCAAGTTCATGTTGGGTACATTGTGTATAAGAGCCGATTCTACATGACGGCGTCTGTGTAGAGTAGAGGCAGGAAAGATTATTTTGGAGGAAGACCAATCAATGGGATGATTAGAATCCCTCACATGGCAGAAGAGAGCATTGTTAGTGTCTGCAGACGTAACACTTCTCTTGTGTTCTTTAAGTCTGTCATTCAGTGTACGGCCAGTTTCGCCAAAGTATTGGAGAGGACAAGACGAACAGGAAATAGAGTAGACACCAGCAGCATTAGAAGCAGGAGCAGCAGTGTGAACTAGATTGCTACGAAGTGTGTTATACTAAATCTAAAATAGTATAATTTTACTATATAAAATAGTATACTCTACTACACCTTACTTTGTTCCTCAGCTCTCTCTTGCCTATTTATTGCCTGTCTCTATTTCCTCATCACAATCGACTTGAGAATGGTCCAGGACGGACCAAAACGTCGTCGTCCCTTCACCTTCTAGTGTGTGGTCTGGTCAACATACATCAGCCACGTTATTGTGACTCATCGCCTGCATATTGCATTTGATTTGCAATATTTGTCCAGTTGCAAATTTGTCCAGTTTGTTTGTTACTGTGGGCTATTACACAGCCTCTGACGTGGCTATTACCGCGGGCTTATGAACAAACGTATTTCCCAACGTTGTTACAATCAGTGACCGCCTTGCCAACGTCCAATTTAGGAAATAACGCGAATGCGTGAGACAATTTGTGCGTGCGTGGGAACACTGGCCGGACGGGCCCCTGTAATGCGGCCTCGACTCTGCTGTAGTGTGATATATTTGATGTATTTGCTGTATTCCTTAATATTCTGGGCGAAATCTAGACTAAAATGGTATCTAATGTATGCATTAATACTGTTAGTGATAATTTAGCTATTGTTGTCGTTACTATAGGCATACTACTGGTGTTGTTAACTAGGCTTAACAGTAGTAGGCCTAGTTACCAGTTAAGTTATTCAAGTTACCAGTCAAGTTATAAAGCTCATCCTCCTGTTTTGGTTATACTTATAGTAAACATGAGCACCATAGTACATATACCGACGTAAACGTAATTAGAAAGTAGAAATCGGTACTATTGAATTTGAACAAAATCATAAACGATTTTCTATTTATGTTGCAAAGCCAACCTAACCTAACCTAGCCTCCCTAGGCCTAATGCACGATATCTGTGGCCGAGTAGAGTACATATGTGTGCTATACTAGGCCTAGGAATATTGAAGTTTGTATTTTGCTTAGTATGTCAATATTTGTACTATGAAGTACACACAAGAACTATCTAAACAGGAAGATGTGTTGAGTTATATAAGTTACTAGTCACGTCATACAAGTGCCAGTCACGTTACACAAGTGCCAGTCACGTCATACAAGTGCCAGTCACGTTACACAAGTGCCAGTCACGTTACACAAGTGCCAGTCACGTTACACAAGTGCCAGTCACGTTACACAAGTGCCAGTCACGTTACACAAGTGCCAGTCACGTTACACAAGTGCCAGTCACGTTACACAAGTGGCCAGTCACGTTACACAAGTGCCAGTCACGTTACACAAGTGCCAGTCACGTTACACAAGTGCCAGTCACGTTACACAAGTGCCAGTCACGTTACACAAGTGCCAGTCACGTTACACAAGTGCCAGTCACGTTACACAAGTGCCAGTCACGTTACACAAGTGCCAGTCACGTTACACAAGTGCCAGTCACGTTACACAAGTGCCAGTCACGTTACACAAGTGCCAGTCACGTTACACAAGTGCCAATCACGTTACACAAGTGCCAATCACGTTACACAAGTGCCAATCACGTTACACAAGTGCCAATCACGTTACACAAGTGCCAGTCACGTTACACAAGTGCCAGTCACGTTACACAAGTGTCAATCACGTTACACAAGTGTCAATCACGTTACACAAGTGTCAATCACGTTACACAAGTGCCAATCACGTTACACAAGTGCCAATCACGTTACACAAGTGCCAATCACGTTACACAAGTGTCAGTCACGTTACACAAGTGCCAGTCACGTCATACAAGCGCCAGTCACGATATTCTCGATCACGTAATCAAACACATTGCAACAATAAAAAGCCTATTTGTATGGTTGATTTTTGCAACTGAGCTCAACATTTCATTGCAATTTGGCACAACGAAATTATAGGAATTTGGATGCTTTTGGAATTGGCAGGAAATAATAGGAGCATTGAAGCCATTGGCTGTGAATGAATGGCCGAATTATGCACACTAATTCACAGTTTATATGTGCTGGTGGATCCACTTAACTGTGGAGGGTGGCGAGGGGTTGAGGGCGGGTGTGAGGGATTTATGTCGTTGGTGGACACGGGTTAATGGGGCTCCGTGTTCTCCGTGGCCATGGTATAGCCCGTGTCCACGGGCTGCGTGGCTAGATGTCCCGGATATAGCAGTATAGCCGTGGCTACCTGAAGATATCATCGTCCACACCTGCACTGTCCGTGTCTACATCGTCCACACCTGCACCGTCCGTATCTACATCGTCCACACCTGCACTGTCCGTGTCTACATCGTCCACACCTGCACCGTCCGTGTCTACATCGTCCACACCTGCACCGTCCGTGTCTACATCGTCCACACCTGCACCGTCCGTGTCTACATCGTCCACACCTGCACCGTCCGTGTCTACATCGTCCACACCTGCACCGTCCGTGTCTACATCGTCCACACCTGCACCGTCCGTGTCTACATCGTCCACACCTGCACCGTCCGTGTCTACATCGTCCACATCTGCACCGTCCGTGTCTACATCGTCCACACCTGCACCGTCCGTGTCTACATCGTCCACACCTGCACTGTCCGTGTCTACATCGTTCACACCTGCACCGTCCGTGATCAACATATATGTGGCTACACCATCAATAGTCACAATACACATGGCTTCACCGTCCTGCATGGCTGTGTATATTAAACTACATCCTCGACTACAACCAGTTTCTTAATGACTAAACTACCCTGTGCTAAACCCTCACACTGGGTGAAGCCTCCGGGATCATGAAGCTCGGTGCGATATTACCAATCACCCGTGGCCACAAATCATCAATGGCCACAAATCATCAATGGCCACAATTCATCAATGGCCACAATTCATCAATGGCCACAATTCATCAATGGCCGCAATTCATCAATGGCCACAAATCATCAATGGCCACAAACCATCAATGGCCACAAACCATCAATGGCCACAAACCATCAATGGCCACAAATCATCAATGGCCACAAACCATCAATGGCCACAAATCATCAATGGCCACAAACCATCAATGGCCACAATTCAATGGCCACAAATCATCAATGGCCACAAATCATCAATGGCCACAAACCATCAATGGCCACAATTCATCAATGGCCACAAATCATCAATGGCCACAAATCATCAATGGCCACAAATCATCAATGGCCACAAATCATCAATGGCCACAAACCATCAATGGCCACAAACCATCAATGGCCACAATTCATCAATGGCCACAAATCATCAATGGCCACAAATCATTAATGGCCACAAACCATCAATGGCCACAATTCATCAATGGCCACAATTCATCAATGGCCATAAATCAATGGCCACAAATCATCAATGGCCACAAATCATCAATGGCCACAAATCATCAATGGCCACAATTCATCAATGGCCACAAATCATCAATGGCCCACAAACCATCAATGGCCCACAAATCATCAATGGCCCACAAATCATCAATGGCCACAAACCATCAATGGCCACAAACCATCAATGGCCCACAAATCATCAATGGCCACAAATCATCAATGGCCACAAATCATCAATGGCCACAAACCATCAATGGCCCACAAATCATCAATGGCCCACAAATCATCAATGGCCAAATATCATCCGTGCTCTTACTATCCTTACTCAACGACCGTAGACCAATCATCGAGGGCCCTCAACGCCAGGGGTCAGATTGGATGGCCCCAATAAAGTCAGGCGGGCGACACTGACAGGGCCGTAGTTGGGAACTGCAAATTGCACCAACCATGTAATTATTAACTGCCTCTATATTCAGCGGGGGACTAACGTATTGCATTGGCCGCGTATATTGCAGTAACATCATGTACTCCCAGTGCCAACGAACATACGGACTCAATTAGCCACATATGTCGCTTTTATATGTAAACGCTGCAATAACAACGGTTAATTTAATGAGCAAGCATTTTGTAGTGATGACAGGCTTAGAGCCCGGCTGTTTATGCGAACAGTTGCACACACATTGGGGCTGGAAAGCAGTCTGCAGAAGCAACCCCTTCAAAAAATATACAGAATTGCAAATAATATATTGATATGCCATTCATTCGAGCCTGATCCCTCGTGTTATAAAAGACCAGTAGTATTAACCAGACCACACACTAGAAAGTGAAGGGACGACGACGTTTCTGTCCGTCCTGGACCATTCTCAAGTCGATTGTGAGACTTGTGAGACTCACAATCGACTTGAGAATGGTCCAGGACGGACCGAAACGTCGCCGTCCCTTCACCTTCTAGTGTGTGGTCTGGTCAACATACTTTAGCCACGTTATTGTGACTCATCGCCTTCAGGTCAGTAATATTTATGGGTCGAGGACGAGACATCGCGGAGAGAGAAAATGAGATATAGTTGTAAGATTTGATGATGTTGGGTCCTGAGTTATTAAAATTTCATTATCTGTTCCACGTTCTCTAACTTTAGCACAGATTTTAATATATCTCCTATTTTAGTGTTTTATCTCCTCACTACAGACCCTTATGTGACAAGTTCATCCACCGTGTGCTCGACCCATGTCAACATCCCTAATGAGGGTACAGTTATTATTAAAGGAATACTATGTTGGGGAACTGGGCTATTATTCAAAGAATACAATATTGGAGAACTGGGCTATTATTCAAAGAGGAGAATACTAAAGAACTGTAATATTATTTAAAAACAATATATGTGTGGTTGGACCACAACATACGTGGGAGTGGTTAAGTAGAAGCTGTCCCTACATGACAAAAAAAATATAACTGATAACGCAGTTCTTACATCTTGTTCATCCTGTTCTGATGAACAATATATGATTCATCTGGCAATTATTTCTGACGCTAAAATATTATCTTTGTTAATTTAATTTGCAGGGGGGGGGGATGCCTGTGTCTGTTTCATACTAAAAGGTCAAAAGGTTTTAATCCATTTGTGTGAGAGGTTGTTTTAGCCAGAGGCGGAGGGGATGCACCCTTCAAGTAGGCCTTCAAGTAGGACCTGGACACCTGAGCTGCTCCTTACAGCTGCCTTTCGCCCGCCTGCTTCCCGCTGAGGAATCTTAACCAGTATTGTCTCAGACTGCTGTTTCACATCTGCGTCTTCCTTAAATGCTCTGCTCCATCTGCAGAGCGAACGTTCAGATTTCTCCGTGTTATTTCGTACGGGGAGATGAGTGTATGTAACGCAGCGGTTTGTGATGTGGTGGGATAGTTGCGTTTGGGAGTCGAACCCTGTCGTTATGGGTAGCGGTGATGTTGGGTTTACTATCGTGGGGGTCTTCGTTGAGTGTGTAATGTCGCAGTTATCATTGCTGCTTTCGCTGTGACCAGATGTCACCGCATGTCGACATATTGTACCAGATGGTACACTCTTTACAACTGTCAAGAATGAACCAGATAGTACACTCTTTACAACTGTCAAGAATGAACCAGATGGTACACTCTTTACCACTGTCAAGAGTGAACCAGATGGTACACTCTTTACCACTGTCAAGAGTGAACCAGATGGCACACTCTTTACCACTGTCAAGAGTGAACCAGATGGTACACTCTTTACCACTGTCAAGAGTGAACCATTAGCTCTATTCCTAGCCCCGTCAAAATACCGTATAATCAGTTCTCTCCACCATGTCTACCTACAGTACCATTAGTTCTCTGCGTCCACCACCCGTCAACCTATTGACGGGCGGCGGTCCACCACCCGTCAAGTGACTACACCATCTGGGGCCTTCAGTCCACCAGCTGCTAACATGCTGCTCCGTAAGTGCCTTCATATCTCTCTTTCTCCCAACTCTCTGTGCTCGCCAATCCCCATATTACCCAAGCATGCAAGCATTGTGCTTTCTCTCTCTCTCAACCTGGCCCATGATTCTCTTCCTTGTCTCCACAGCACAGACAAAATACGGCATCAGAGATTTGTTGTTGCTATATCTTTCTGGCCATTAGCTGCAGGGTGCTCTCTCCCTCTCCTCCCAGACCACCCATACCCTTTCTCCACTTGGGTTAAGGCAGACACGCTGGTGAGTTATGCATCAGATATTTCGGAGAGAGAAAGACGAGTATAAAGAAAGGAAAATGCAAGGAATAATGGATTTCACACAAGAGTGGTTACATGGAGAATGAGGAAATGAGAGAAATTGTGTTTTCACTGATGTATTCTGTTTCCAGTTGGGAAGATACTCCTTTATCTTCTTAAGGGGCGCCTGATAGCTGATTGGACAGCTCTTCCGATTCGTAGTCCTGAGGTTCTGGGTTCGATCCCCGGTGGAGGTGGAGATAAATAGGCAAAAATGTTTCTTTCACCCTGATTACCTAGCAGTAAATAGGTACCTGGGAGTTAGCTGCTATGGGCTGCTTCCTGGGAGTGTGTAACAAAAAGGAGGCCTGGTCGAGGACCGGGCCGCGGGGACGCTAAGCCCCGAAATCATCTCAAGATAACCTCAAGATATCTATCAATTCCAGTATCTTCGCAGATATTATAGCGTTCCTCTCGAGTTTCTATAATAATCTTCTTTGTGAGACTGTTGCTAAACCCTTCAGATAGTCCAGGAAAAAGCAGTCGTCCCATCCCTCATTTTCCTGCTTTTGAGCCTTCGAATCAGCGCATCAACTACAAATACAGACTTACATATGACGCGTGTATCAGAAAATGCGCGCGCGAGCGTGCGAGTGCATATAATACCCATTTTTCAATGACATAAAACCTACATGAATCTCAAAGAAGCAAACTAACGTCATCAGCCTCCAAAATGACCTCTTTCCCCAGTTTGTCTTAAACAAGAGAGGCGCCAAAATTACCGCCTATTAAGTCCCAAATTCAGCCTCCCTCGTGTTAATCTTGTGGAAATGGCAGAGGATAACCAGTTTGGCCCCAGCCAGCTAACGAACCATCCTCTAATTACTCCTCTGGACACACACACGCACCATCCTCCACGTACTGTTAAATGAGTCTGAATTCATTCAGAAATGAGTATATTTGTGTGAGTGTATAGTATGCTTGTTTCTGTGAATACTACAGATCGGTCATGGTATGTGCGTTTTTGATGAGTTGATGATGATGCATGATTACACGCGCTGGAGTCGTCTGTGATGATAACACCCCCCCCCCCCCAACAATGTTGCCCAAACGTTATATCACAGACTCAACGACACATGCAGTATAATTTTGGCAAACTTCGTGAAATTTTATTGCCAAAATATTTCCAATTCGCTTAGTTATATTAAAAATTACAATAAAAGAAATTACACACATTATAAATATATATATATATATATATATATATAGATATATATTATATATATTATGGGTACCACCTCTGGTGCGATTGCAGGGACCCACATCCTCGAAGAAGAAAACAAAGAGCATTCAGAGAAGATCTTGTGGATTCTCACTGAATACTTTATTCTTTTCTTCTCCTACCACCCCTATTATTTTTTTTTTATGTTTTGTTTTATTTTATTTTATTACAATGCTACAGTTACAGAGAACACACACACACACACACACACAAATATAACAATTAACAATCAGTGTTCGAAGACCTCGTCCAGCTCCTCGAGGTTGGGCGCGTATACAGCACTGATATACAGATACAGATATTTATATATATAATAATATATATATATATATAATATATATATAATATATATAATATATATATATTAGTATTTTGGTAGCAGTCTTTCCTGTAGACATATGTTATTAAATATGACGAAAAAGTAAGATTAATAATTCTAACACGAATTTTCTCAATTTTCTTATGCTTGTTTTTACTGATGACGGTAAATGAAAAATCAATTCTCCAAAATTCATTCTTTATTTCTTAGTCTGACGCGACACTTGAGCGCGTTCGTAAAACTTATTACATTTCAAAGACTTTAGTTACACACACTGAACAGAGTTTAAACAGCTTTTCTTTTTTATACCTGCATTTGGTGAGGTGACATGTACCATGGTTTGGGGTGAGGTGAGAACAAACACAGAACACGAAACAATGGTATAAGCTAAAGGAAGAATAGATCTGTAACTGCAGAAGGCCTATTGGCCCATATTTCTTGATGTTTCTATATTGGAGCGGAGTCTTGAAGTGGGTAGAATATAGTTGTGCGTTAATTGGCTGTTGATTGCTGGTGTTGACTTCTTGATGTGTATCAGAGAAGTCTGATACACATCAAGACTTGGTGTATACACTGGCTTATTAGGCATTAGGGCCTTGCATAGTAGGCTGGGAAGTGCGTTCTGGCTACTAGGTACGACACATATATATATATATATAATATATATATATATATATATAATATATAATATTAATATATATATATATATATAGATTATATGAATGTAAACACAATTAGCAAGAAGAGAAAAAAAAAGACGAACCATAACACACAAGACAGTCCACATGGGTGTAAGTGACAAAGTAATATCACAGTCGACCCCCGCCACTGGGAGCAATATACATCAGGGGTGGCAACACTAACAGTGTGAGGGGACCTGGAGCAACACTAACAGTGTGAGGGACCTGGAGCAACACTAACAGTGTGAGGGGACCTGGAGCAACACTAACAGTGTGAGGGACCTGGAGCAACACTAACAGTGTGAGGGGACCTGGTGCAACACTAACAGTGTGAGGGGACCTGGAGCAACACTAACAGTGTGAGGGACCTGGAGCAACACTAACAGTGTGAGGGGACCTGGAGCAACACTAACAGTGTGAGGGGACCTGGAGCAACACAAACAGTGTGAGGGGACCTGGAGCAACACTAACAGTGTGAGGGGACCTGGAGCAACACTAACCAGTGTGAGGGGACCTGGAGCAACACTAACACAGTGTGAGGGACCTGGAGCAACACTAACAGTGTGAGGGGACCTGGAGCAACACTAACAGTGTGAGGGGACCTGGAACACTACACAGTGTGAGGGGACCTGGAGCAACACTAACAGTGTGAGGGGACCTGGAGCAACACTAACAGTGTGAGGGGACCTGGAGCAACACTAACAGTGTGAGGGGACCTGGTGCAACACTAACAGTGTGAGGGACCTGGTGCAACACTAACAGTGTGAGGGGACCTGGAGCAACACTAACAGTGTGAGGGACCTGGAGCAACACTAACAGTGTGAGGGGACCTGGAGCAACACTAACAGTGTGAGGGACCTGGTGCAACACTAACAGTGTGAGGGGACCTGGAGCAACACTAACAGTGTGAGGGGACCTGGAGCAACACTAACAGTGTGAGGGACCTGGTGCAACACTAACAGTGTGAGGGGACCTGGAGCAACACTAACAGTGTGAGGGGACCTGGAGCAACACTAACAGTGTGAGGGGACCTGGAGCAACACTAACAGTGTGAGGGACCTGGAGCAACACTAACAGTGTGAGGGGACCTGGTGCAACACTAACAGTGTGAGGACCTGGAGCAACACTAACAGTGTGAGGGGACCTGGAGCAACACTAACAGTGTGAGGGGACCTGGAGCAACACTAACAGTGTGAGGGGACCTGGTGCAACACTACAGTGTGAGGGACCTGGAGCAACACTAACAGTGTGAGGGACCTGGAGCAACACTAACAGTGTGAGGGACCTGGAGCAACACTAACAGTGTGAGGGGACCTGGTGCAACACTAACACAGTGTGAGGGACCTGGAGCAACACTAACAGTGTGGGGGACCTGGTGCAACACTAACAGTGTGAGGGACCTGGTGCACACTAACAGTGTGAGGGGACCTGGAGCACTAACACAGTGTGAGGGACCTGGAGCAACACTAACAGTGTGAGGGGACCTGTGCAACACAACAGTGTGAGGGGACCTGGAGCAACACTAACAGTGTGAGGGGACCTGGAGCAACACTAACAGTGTGAGGGGACCTGGAGCAACACTAACAGTGTGAGGGGACCTGGAGCAACACTAACAGTGTGAGGGGACCTGGTGCAACACTAACAGTGTGAGGGACCTGGTGCAACACTAACAGTGTGAGGGGACCTGGTGCAACACTAACAGTGTGAGCGGAACTGGAGCAACACTAACAGTGTGAGGGGACCTGATGCAACACTACACAGTGTGAGGGACCTGGAGCAACACTAACAGTGTGAGGGGGACCTGGAACAACACTAACAGTGTGAGAGGGACCTGGAACAACACTAACAGTGTGAGGGGACCTGATGCAACACTAACACAGTGTGAGGGGGACCTGGAGCAACACTAACAGTGTGAGGGGACCTGGAGCAACACTAACAGTGTGAGGGGACCTGGTGCAACACTAACACAGTGTGAGGGGACCTGGTGCAACACTAACAGTGTGAGGGACCTGGAGCAACACTAACAGTGTGAGGGGACCTGGTGCAACACTAACAGTGTGAGGGGACCTGGAGCAACACTAACAGTGTGAGGGACCTGGAGCAACACTAACACAGTGTGAGGGACCTGGGCAACACTAACAGTGTGAGGGGACCTGGGCAACACTAACACAGTGTGAGGGACCTGGAGCAACACTAACAGTGTGAGGG
>WNGS01070025.1:0-12104 GCA_020271785.1 Procambarus virginalis | reverse complement strand
TGACGGCAGCAGAACTCCAGGAGGCGCTGCCCACTCTCATTCATCTTCCCAAATCCAAACTGGCCCAGCAGGAAGGCCAAGATCTGTGTCAGAACCAACTCTTGCATTAAAGTCTCCCAGGAGGAAGACTGGCTCCTGGTGAGGTATGTCTCTGATAGCTAGGCCGAGGTCATCATAGAACTTGTCCTTCGCTTCGTAGAGGAGTCAATGTTGGTGCATTGGCATTGATGAGGCTGACCATTCCTACTGCTGTATGAAGCTGAAGTTTGATGATCCTTGAAGACCCCTCCGAGGACCGTCGTGACCCCAGCGGTGACCCCACACACGACCTGAGGACCGTCGTGACCCCGGCGGGTGACCCCACCATTGACCTGAGGACCGTCGTGACCCCCCAGCGGTGACCCCACACACTGACCTGCGGACTCGTCGTGACCCGCAGGGTGACCCCACACACTGACCTGAGGACCGTCGTGACCCCATCGGGTGACCCCACACACTGACCGGGACCGTCGTGACCCAGCGGGTGACCGCTGACACACTGACCTGAGGACCGTCGTGACCCCAGCGGGTGACCCCACACTGACCTGAGGACCGTCGTGACCCCAGCGGTGACCCCACACACTGACCTGAGGATCGTCGTGACCCCAGCGGGTGATCCCACACACTGACCTGAGGACCACGTCGTGACCCCAGCGGGTGACCCCACACACTGACCTGAGGATCGTCGTGACCCAGCGGTGACCCCACACACTGACCTGAGGACCGTCGTGACCCCAGCGGGTGACCCCACACACTGACCTGAGGACCGTCGTGACCCCAGCGGGTGACCCCACACACTGACCTGAGGACCGTCGTGACCCCAGCGGGTGACCCCAAACACTGACCTGAGGACCGTCGTGACCCCAGCGGGTGACCCCACACACTGACCATGACTCTTCCTTATTAATAAAGTCATCAACCCAGTAATTTATACACCTCAGGTGAGGTGTATAAATTACCTGTGTTAGGAATTTATATTAATAGTTTGAATAAAGATAAATAACCAATCTTTATTACCAGCCGTAGGAAACAGCAGTATTATCCTGCTGTAATAACCGCTCGTTGTGATCTCAGGTTATTACCATTTGTAAAAAAAAGAGGCAAATACCTGCAGTAATAACCAGAAGTATTAAACTGAAGTAATAACTGGACGTAATAACCGAGAGTAAGCAGTGATGAGTCACAATAAAGTGGCTAAAGTATGTTGACCAGATGAGTATGTTAAAGTATGTTTCGGTCCAGGACGGACCGAAACGTCGTCGTCCCTTCACCTTCTAGTGTGTGGTCTGGTCACAACCGAGAGTAATAACCTTCTGCAAAAGTATTACATAATAACTCGCCCTTATAATCTCCAGTAATAACACATCATAATAATCTGAAGCAATAAGTACAGAAATAACACCAAAGTTATTATTTCTGCACGTAATATCTTGCAGAAAAAATACAACTAAAAACAACTTGTTTCACCCAGTATAACAAATTCCTCATAGCTCTACGCCCCAATTACCTGCCTTAATATCCTCCTGTAATAGCTTCCTGAAATAATCTCTTCCTAATAGCCCGGTGTAACCAGCCACAAACACCAGCCTGTGTAAATGATCAGACTTAACAACCAGTTGTTAAAACTTCCCTAGTAATCTGTTATAATAATCCGCCTCACTACTCAGCAGTAATATCGATATACAGCAAGCCGAAATAACAACCTGTCCATATAACCTGCACTAAAACCCAACAATAATTGCCTGTTGTAACAATAACTTGCAGTAATAACCTACAGCAATAGCCTGTTGTAATAATAACCATAGTAATAACCTACAGTAATAGCCTTTTGTAATAATAACCTTCACAAATCACCTACAATAACAGCCTGTTGTAATAATAAGCGTAGATATTTTGCAATAAAATATTATATTAAGAATCATTTAAACCCAGTTATATCTTTTATTCTGAGTCACTTCTAATTGTTATTGAAGCCAAACTTCTGAGGTGACTTTATGTTTCATCTGTTGTTCAGGACTTTATTGAACATGTTCGGTTGTTGAGTATATTACGTGTTTTTGGAAATTATATTAAAATGTTGACTTAAGGTAAAAGGAAGGATTTTGTGCCTCTTGGGATCGACCTGAGGACCGTCGTGACCTCAGCGGGTGACCCCACACACGGACCATGACTCTTCCTGATTAGTCAAGACTCACAAAGAATTATATAGCAGCCCGTCCTCCTAAGGTTTCCCAACGTCAAGAAACTGTCGTACTAAATTCCCATTATCCTAACATATCAGAGGACCCACCACAGGAAACGGGAGAGTATGAAAATTTCGCGAGCCGCTACCATTTCCTATCATGACAATTTTTGGCCTTAGGTAGAGTATACGTCAAAATGCGACGTTCTATTTGGAGGTCGGGTTGTATATAGACCTTCACCTCAACACTAAGTGACACTAAGAACCTTTATCTGAAGGAAGTGATAACCATTAAGGAGTGAAAACTGCCCTCAAGTACTTATGAGAAAAGTCTTAATACAAGACTCCTGTTATTTTAAGAATGAAAACGTTGACTCGTGTCAAGACTGTTATGACCTCTGGGTCATCAGAGGTCACCAGTGTGTTTACTTATATTGGCATTAATCAACGGTTGTACTGTAGATATCACGTGATCATGTATACTTTGTAGCTCGCATACCACGTAGTCATGTATACTGTAGAACTGACCTGACAGCCACGTGGTCATGTATACTGTAGAGCTGACCCGACAGCCACGTGGTCATGTATACTGTAGAGCTGACCTGACAGCCACGTGGTCATGTATACTGTAGAGCTGACCTGACAGCCACGTGGTCATGTATACTGTAGAGCTGACCTGGCAGCCACGTGGTCATGTATACTGTAGAGCTGACCTGACAGCCACGTGGTCATGTATACTGTAGAGCTGACCTGGCAGCCACGTGGTCATGTATACTGTAGAGCTGACCTGACAGCTACCTGGTCATGCAAAGCTGCTGGTCTTGCAACCAAAAGTAATTTATTTCTTGGAATTGGCTTGTCTGGCAACGATGTTGTCATGTATACTCTGGAGATGTTAACCTAGTAACGATGTTGTCATGTATACTCTGGAGATGTTAATCTAGTAACGATGTTGTTATGTATACTACAAAGCTGCTTGTCTGAAAACTACATCGTTTTGTACACAGCGAAGCTGGCATGTCTGGCAACCACGAAGTTCTCAATATTGTGTAACTGCTTGTCTGGTAAACCAAGAGGTCAGGTACACTGTGATGTAGGTTTACCTGGCAACCACATGTTCATGTAACTGCTTGTCTGAAAACTACATCGTTTTGTACACAGCGAAGCTGGCATGTCTGGCAACCACGAAGTTCTCAATATTGTGGAACTGCTTGTCTGGTAAACCAAGAGGTCAGGTACACTGTGATGTTGGTTTACCTGGCAACCACATGTTCATGTAACCTGTAGAAGCCCTCGTCTGGCAGTCACATTCTCAGGTATACTGTGGAGTTGTCAGTCTAACAACCTGCGAACATAACCAGACCTTATAACCTGCTCCTATAACATTACTAATAACCAGAAGTAATAACCTGCATTAATTATAGGCCAAAATAACTTGTACAATTCTTGAAGTTTTTACCTTTGGATATATTTTGCTGCAACAACTTGCAGAAATTGCTTATCATAATTACTAAAATAACAACCTTCAATTATATATTGCAGTAATAACCTTCCGTAATAATCTATCTCAAAAGTTGTTTATGTTATTACAACCCGTTTTTATTTGTTTTTAAATAAGGAATATTATTTTCCATGTGATATGAGTACAAATATTATTTTGGCATCATGTTGCATCATATTGCAGCTCCATTTTTCTTTTGTTTAAATTAATTACGTGATTTGGGAATTTATATTAATAGTTTGAATAATGAAAAGCTTATTAATCTTAAATATCAGCTGTAAGAAACTGTTGTATTATCCTGCTGTAATAACCGCTCGTAGTGATCTCTGGTAATTACGAACAGCAAAGAAAATCAGCAATAACCGGAAATAATAATCTTCTGTAAACGTTTATCACAATAACTTGCCTTAATAACTCTCAGTAATAACACATCATAATAATTTGACTCAATAACGTGTAGAATTAACATGGATAATTCGAGCTAATATCCAGTTCAAAAAATGATGCAACACCCTGAATTACCAGCTTTCGTAATTCCCCGCCCCAATAACCCGTCTGAACTTGCAAAATAGCCTGATGTAATAACCAACCACAACAATCAGTTTGTATAAATGATCAGATGTAAGAATTAGTTGTTAAACTATTCATAGTCACATGTTATAATAACCCGCCTCAATAATCAGACTCAATAAAAGTCTCATAGCCAAGATCATGTCAGCCTTGTCGGCCTCACACACGTGGGGTCCAGGGTTCGAGACTCATGCAGCCAAGGTGAATGGAATCAGTCTCAAAATCCTGAATGTTCAGCAAGCTGGTATAACAACCTGCAATTATAACTTTTATTTTCTTTATTTAATAATATGCAATACAAAGATCATATTTACATCAATTTACAAAGGAAAATACTACATTTATATATATAATATATATATTTATATATATAATATATATTATATATATATATATATATATATATATATATATATATATATATATATATATATATATATATATATATATATGTCGTACCTAGTAGCCAGAACGCACTTCTCAGCCTACTATGCAAGGCCCGATTTGCCTAATAGGCCACGTTTTTATGAATTAATTGTTTTTCGACTACCTAACCTACCTAACCTAACCTAACCTAACTTTATCGGCTACCTAACCTAACCTAACCTATAAAGATAGGTTAGGTTAGGTTAGGTAGGGTTGGTTAGGTTCGGTCATATATCTATGTTAATTTTAACTCCAATAAAAAAATTGACCTCATACATAATGAAATAGGTAGCTTTATCATTTTATAAGAAAAATATTAGAGAAAATATATTAATTCAGGAAAACTTGGCTTATTAGGCAAATCGGGCCTTGCATAGTAGGCCAAAAAGTGAGTTCTGGCTACTAGGTACGATATATATATATATATATATATATATATATATATATATATATATATATATATATATATATATATATATATATATATATATATATATATATATATATATATATATATATGTCGTACCTAGTAGCCAGAACGCACTTCTCAGCCTACTATGCAAGGCCAAGGATTTGCCTATTAAGCCAAGTTTTCATGAATTATTATATTTTCACTAATTTTTTTCTTATGAAATGATAAAGCTACCCATTTCATTATTTATGAGGTCAATTTTTTTATTGGAGTTAAAATTAACGTAGATATATGACCGAACCTAACCAACCCTACCTAACCTAACCTAACCTATCTTTATAGGTTAGGTTAATTTAGGTAGCCGAAAAAGTTAGGTTAGGTTAGGTTAGGTAGGTTAGGTAGTCGAAAAATAATTAATTCATGAAAACTTGGCTTATTAGGCAAATCGGGCCTTGCATAGTAGGCTGAGAAGGGTGTTCTGGCTACTAGGTACGACATATATATATATATATATATATATATATATATATATATATATATATATATATATATATATATATATATATCAATATATATATATATATATATATATATATATATATATATATATATATATATATATATATATATATTCAATTTGGTGCGGAGGGATGCTGTACTCCGTGCGGTTCATAGTCATTTCCTTTCCCTCTACCCTTTCGTACATTCATGCTACAGTATGGATCTTAAGCTACTTTTTGGCGAACATGAAATTGACTCGCGGGAAGGCGTCCAACAGGGTGACCCCCTTGCTCCTCTCCTTTTCTGCTTAGTCATCAAACAAGTCACAGAGGTCCTGTCCAGCGAGCTTAACATCTGGTTCTTGGATGATGGTACCCTAGCTGGTTCCCAAGACTCCCTCCTGGAGGACATCAGAAAAATCCAGGAGCAAGGTGCAGTTTTAGGCCTCACCCTGAACCCTTCTAAATGTGAAATAATATGTTCCAACCAGGGCATCGTAGAGAGAATAGAGGGTCTTCTGCCAAACATCCATAAAACTAAACCTGAAGACAGCACACTCCTAGGAGCTCCCCTGGGGTTGAAAGCCATCGATGAGGTCCTTGATAAGAAAATCGCCGACCTTAAGAGGATGGATGGGAGGATTGAGGATATTGATGCTCATGATGCACTCTACCTCATCACCAGATGTCTGTCCCTCCCCAGGTTAACCTACTTTCTGAGGTGTTCACCATCTTACAGTAGCCAAAAACTAAGTGAGTATGACCGGTTACTGAAATCAATGCTAGAAAAAGCCCTTAACCTCTCTCTTGATGACCTGCAGTGGAAACAAGCCTCTCTTCCCGTAAGACTTGGGGGCCTCGGAGTTCGAACAGCAACGCAAATCGCTGTTCCAGCCTTCCTGTCCTCCTTATCAGCATCCGACGACCTTGTGAAGGAAATTCTACCTGCCCACTTACATCAGCTGGCAGGTGTACATGATCCCAATTTTACACGCTGTGCCACAGAGTGGGCCTCTCGTGCAGGCCCATCACCTCAACCACCATCCCCAAAAGCCCACAGGCAATCCAGCTGGGATGGCCCCATTGTAGACAAAGTTGCTGCAGAGTGCCTGGGTGCTGCATCAACACAGCACGACATTGCTCGCCTCACAGCAGTAGCAGCCCCTCATGCAGGGGATTTCCTGTTAGCAACCCCAATGTCGGCAACTGGCACGCGTCTCACACCACACGCCCTCCGAATTGCTGTGGCCCTCCGCCTTGCTGCCCCAATCCACACCAGATATAGGTGTATTTGCGGCGAGGTGGTGGCTGACAGGTACGGCCACCATGGCCTACTCTGCCAAAGCACGGGAGGATGGCACTCGAGGCACAGTGAAGTTAACGACATCATCAAGAGGAGCCTCACCACAGCTGGATGCCCAGCCGAGAGAGAGCCTCGTTACCTAACGCCCCGTAACTCTGATGCTCTTATTGGTCGCCCGGATGGTATCACAGTGAACCCCTGGAAGAATGGCAAGCAGTTGGTATGGGACTACACGTGCGTATCAACCCTGGCTAACACCTACATTGACCTCAGTGTTGCACAACCAGGTGGCGCTGCCACCCACAGGGAAGCAGCCAAATCCCGTAAGTATAGAGAACTTGATCACCACTACAATTTTGTCCCCATTGCTTCTGAGACACTCGGCGCCTGGGGTAAAAGTGCTACCAGTTTTTTGAAGGAACTGGGTTCTAGGCTCATTGAAACAACAAGGGACCCTAGAGCTGCCAGCTTTCTTTTCCAGCGCCTCAGCGTGGCGATACAGAGGGGAAATGCGCACTGCATCCAGGGTTCCTGCCCGCCATCTGAGGAGCTGGAGGAACTCGACAACCTATGATAACCATCTTTGTAACCTATATGTAACTCCTTTTTTGTAACACAGTTCAAATAAAGCAAATATATATGTGTACATACAAAAGAATGGGGGTGGTAGGAGAAGAAAATATTAGTGTTCAGTGAGAAACCACAAGGTCTCCTCTGAATACGTTTTATTTTCTTCTCCGAGGCTATGGGTCCCCACATTGGCACCAGAGGTGGTACCCTCACAAACTTTTTTATATATATATATATATATATATATATATATATATATATATATATATATATATATTATATATATATATATACATATATATAATATATATATATATAATATATATATATATGTAATATATATATATATATATATATATATATATATATAACATAATAATAATAATACAATAATAAATAATACTACATTTATATATATTTTATATAATTCTCAGTAAACCAGTGTTCGTATCATCAGTGAGCATGAGCTGTAAACCACAAATGTTATATTTGATCCTGCCTCGCAAGAACTTCAATGTTCTGTCTACTGAGTAACTCTCCTGCCTGCCTATTCACACAGAAATAAATGTAATCAGAAAGAAGTATAATTATAGTATTCTTATTTTTTTGGCATTTTATGTCAATATGAAACCATAAAATCCTTATTAAATCCATTCTAATGCTTGATCCACATAAAACTTTAAGAGTGTCTGTAATACAGTTTACAATAACAACTTTCTGCCTACAGAAATAAAATATATGCATACTATTCTCAATTTCAGTACATTGATCACACCTATTGTTGTCCTTGTCCTGCCCAACAACAACAACCTATCAGTAGTAGGGAGAGTCTCACGAATATAGCGATACAATAGGTCACGTTGTTTTGGGGCAATAAATTTAACATGAAAGTGTGCCCATATTACTGGCCAGTTAAGGAGTGGATAAGCCTCATCTACTCTTGGAACAACATATGGGAGCAGAATATCATTCACGTGTTTACTGTTCAAAAAAACTTCAATAATTCAAATCCGCCTGAGAACATCAATTACACGTGAATAACAGTGAGGGGAAATAAAGGCAAAGTCAATATACTCTGGCATATGTATGAAGTAGCTAACACGTGTTTTACAAAACAAATGCCTAACGCCTTTACACTATTTCTTTGCGTGATTTTCTTTCTAAAAGTAACACATAAGATTGCCAATGACTTACGATACTCATTCGGTATTCCTGTTCCACCGTCTTTCTTACCTTTACATAGTGTGGTCCGTTTAATTGGTTGGTATCTACCATACCATACATATTTAAAAATAGTTTTGTAAATTAGTGCAATACTCCATAGCAATTTCCTTATCAATTAGAGAACTGAGACAAATACGACACTTTAGGCAAAGTTTTGCAATTGATTATTACAGCCTTCTAAAACAAGGTTAATTTCCTATTTGACCACATATTCGTAGCTACTAATATATTTCTACATTGTACTTGCCAATTCGTAACCAATGTTGTTCCATATGTTTTACTCCAGCAAATCCCGAGAGCCTTAATAGACTCCACTACCTTGAGCCATGAACCTGTCCAGTGAACTTTATTACACCAACTGCCAAGCCCCATCATGCACGTTTTGTTCTTGTTAATGACAGCACCTGTTGCCCTCTCAAAGTTGTCTAACTCATCCTGAACATTCACCACTGAGTCACTGAGTCAAAAATAGTGGTATCGTCTGCATAACCAGCAATATGAAGTGTCATAGCATTGGAAAGACAAGGCTGCTCCGACACTGTTTATAAAGCATACGGATCCAATCACATGTCCCACCACTCCAACTCATGTCCTACCACACCAACACATGTCCCACCACACCAACACATGTCCCACCACACCAACACATGTCCCACCACACCAACACATGTCCCACCACACCAACACATGTCCCACCACACCAACACATGTCCCACCACACCAACACGTGTCCCACCACACCAACACATGTCCCACCACACCAACACATGTCCCACCACACCAACACGTGTCCCACCACACCAACACATGTCCCACCACACCAACACGTGTCCCACCACACCAACCAGGTGTTCCCCACAATACTTGAACATTAACAATTCCATCTCTACTCTGCAACAGACAGCAATTGAGCTTCCATGACCCTGTCCCCACTTTAACCTGATCGTCAATAACAAGCTTCACCACAACCATACAATGATCTGAACAGCTGACCGGAACAGTACTGCAAGAGATAATTTTATCATGTAATGTGTGCATATATATTGTATCAAGCCTAGAAAAATAATTCTGGCGAACATGTGTGTACTCAGAGACACCCCCGTTAATGCTATTCGCATCCTTGAGACCAATATATTTGAAAAGTGTAATTAAAGCAAGAGATACACATGAGTTCGGCTGAGTGCTACACTCTCTCACAGAAGCGACACAATTAAAGTCGCCACTAAAAATAATATTACGTGTATCATGTCTGAAAAAAATACAATAACTCTTTAGAGAACAATTCCTGCCTCTCATTCCTCCTGCGGGTGCCAGAGGGAGCACACACATTAAGCAGGGGAATTATGGTGTCAAAAAAGGAAATCCTCACATATAAAACATTACCATTATCATCCATTTCAGTATTAACAACCTTTATGTGGGCTTGCTTAGCAATCAATATTATTGTACCACCTTTCATCAAGTTCGTAAGATTTATTAGGATTTCAAAGTAATCAAGCAGCACATAAAGTTCCCTAACATCTTGTTCATTGTGTTCTTGCACTAAAAGCACATCCATTTATGATATTTAAACAAAGATATTAGTTGCAACTGTTTGATTCTACAATTGAGCCCATTAATGTTTAGAGTAACACAATTAAAATTATTAGGCATCCTGAATGTAATTTTGAGAGAAAAAATTACCCTTTATCCATCATTATCTCATTCGACACTGTGTGTCAACTTTCACATTTTGAAATCTAAGTTTAATATTTTCCTTCACGGCTTGACTGTGTTCATGTTCCACAACATCCCACCATGTATTATCATTGTCGTCTTTAACATGGTCACCACTCACCGTGTGTACTGTGCCCTAACATGGTCACCACTCACCGTGTGTACTGTGCCCTAACATGGTCACCACTCACCGTGTGTACTGTGTCCTAACATGATCACCACTCACTGGGTGTACTGTGTCCTAACATGATCACCACTCACCGTGTGTACTGTGTCCTGACATGATCACCACTCACCGTGTGTACTGTGTCCTGACATGATCACCGCTCACCGGGTGTACTGTGTGCTAACATGATCACCACTCACTGGGTTTACTGTGCCCTAACATAATCACCACTCACCAGTTGTACTGTGCCCTAACATGATCACCACTCACTGGTGTACTGTGCCCTAACATGATCACCACTCACCGTGTGTACTGTGCCCTAACATGATCAACCACTCACCGTGTGTACTGTGCCCTAACATGATCACCACTCCTGGGTGTACTGTGCCCTAACATGATCACCACTCACCGTGTGTACTGTGCCCTAACATGATCACCACTCACTGGGTGTACTGTGCCCTGACATATCACCGCTCACCGGGTGTACTGTGCCCTGACATGATCACCACTCACCGTGTGTACTGTGCCCTAACATGATCACCACTCACTGGGTGTACTGTGTGCTAACATGATCACCACTCACCGGGTGACTGTGCCCGACATGATCATCGCTCACCGGTGTACTGTGTGCTAACATGATCACCACTCACTGGGTGTACTGTGTCCTAACATGATCACCACTCACCAGTTGTACTGTGCCTAACATGATCACCACTCACCGTGTGTACTGTGCCCTGACATGATCACCGCTCACCGGGTGTACTGTGTGCTAACATGATCACCACTCACTGGGTTTACTGTGCCCTAACATAATCACCACTCACCAGTTGTACTGTGCCCTAACATGATCACCACTCACTGGGTGTACTGTGCCCTGACATGATCACCGCTCACCGGGTGTACTGTGTGCTAACATGATCACCACTCACTGGGTGTACTCTGCCCTAACATGATCACCACTCACCGGCTTTACTGTGTCTTTAACATGATCACCACTCACCGATATTGACCTGCTACTGACACTGGTGAAGGAATATTACGGTGAAGTTCCATTTTCACTGTTCCATTCGACATGTCAAAGGGCGCATCCCTCACACAAACATATGTAAACGTCTTACTCATATTAATCACTTGCACCGACCATTTCCTATTAGGCAGACTGATAATGTCATCACTATACTTCTTCAGAAACTGATAACTTCACACTATTTTTAAATTTCTCCACCACTCTGTTTCCTGTCAGTGGTTGGATACCAAACAATTCCTCCGTCTTTATCTGTAGCACATGGAAGATCGTCGTGCAGACAAGGTCATAATCAGTATTACAACTGAACTTGCCTCCAACGGACTCCTTCCGCTTAAGGGAGGCGTGTAGGAGCCCATGATAGCACATATCTGCGATATTGTGAGTACAAATTGTTTCTTCTGGCATCATGTTGCATCCTCTTGTAGCTCCCTTTGTCTGTTTTAAAATTTATTACGTGTGTTAGGAATT
>WNGS01070014.1:0-10650 GCA_020271785.1 Procambarus virginalis | reverse complement strand
GTTTCTTTTAAAACAAATATTTCCTTTTGTACTTTAATAAAATAAAATATAAGTAGTGTTGTTTTATTTCCCCCAATCAGTTCTTAAGTGCACAATGGCCGAGGAACATTACGTATATCTTACCAGCCTCGACCAAGGAGATTTATACAACAACACAAGTTCGGCATTTACAAACACCATCCCTACACTACATTTAAACCCTTCCATAAAACATGAGGTAGCTTTAGTCAACATACTTCTACCCAGACGAATTAACGCCATAATTAAGGATGAGGGGGAGTCTGCCATAGATATCTATGCTACTTTTAAACGTGGAACTCTTTCTAAAAGTCCAGAACATCTAATTTACACCTTCCTCCCAAAACCAACATATTATCGAGAAACATCAAATACATTACAGAAGAGATTAGCCGGCAAATAATCACTGACATGAAACTAAGTTTCAGGAGTGATTTCAAAATATACTTCCCAAATACAGAAGCAATCCTCACCTATGACCAATCTTTAGAGCGTGTATTACTAGCTTCAACTCTTAATAATGAAGGTACTGGCTCGTTATATTCTCTCAGTCTTCAATTTAAACACAGAATAGCTAATGTACTTGGTTTTGACAGCGCTCGCAAATACACCATTTATCGGGCAAAAACAGATGACATTACAACAGCCTCCAAGGTTGTGGCCTCATTCCCTCCAGACAATGACGGGGTTGTGATTATTTACTCATCTATAGTGACGTCATTGAGCCGGACCGATATGGGGGGCAGATTGTAAATATCTTGGACGCAATCAGTTATCATGACTCATATTCTAGAGGGGCTCATCCCCTAGTGTACAAGGCATTAAATACTAACACGTTGGAGAAAGTAAGTATTAAAATAACAGATCAGTTTGGGCGAATGGTTAGTTTTGAAGATGGAAGGTCGGTTACGGCAGTCTTGCATATCCGTCCTAAAAGTATAGCAATATAAAACTATAAATATATATAGAAGTGTTTACCACAACTTTCGGTTATTGTACGAAGAGGTGTCGGTATGCGAGTACCGTTCATCCCCCCCTCTCAGAGGGAGTTTGGGGAGATCTTCCTCCCCCCCTCTAGGAGACATGGGATGAGAGGGGGGGCGATGAATGACATACGCACATTCCAAGCACCTTATCTCAGATCTGGCGGTGTTTTTTTTGGAACCTTGGCTGGCTTGGCTCGACGGGCCATACCATTTTTCATGAAAGCTGTAACACCGAGCGCAATCGATTTTGGGAAAAATGTTCTTGGTGATTTAACTAGTGGTAAACGGGATGTAAAGAGTGCTCTGAGAACTCACGGTATTGATGCTCTTAAAACTGTGGGAAAGAAACTGGTAACAGGTGGGAAAATTAAACGACTCTCCAGGAGAATAAAAAATAAAAAAAAAATAAAAAATGTAAACGAGGTCTTGGGTATAAAAATGACGTATTTTCCCTAACGTAAGCAGTCACACTTTACCTTTTCGGGGGGATCATGGCGGGGGCTAGTGGAGCTGGGATGAAAATTCCATTAGAATATTATAGCTCCAGTATTATTGACCAATTTCCTAGAAGTAACAGAATACGTAATGTGGAAAGTTCAATTGCCTCTACACAGCAAATAGACATTCTACCTGTCAACCTCCCCATTAATCAACGCTTGCGGGATAATTACTTAGAATTCCGCATCCCCGGAACCCAGGGCGCCTTCTTAGATCTAGCTAATATTGTTATAGACTTTAAGGTATCTTTAACGAAAGATGACGATACCACAAAATTGGAAGAGGATGACTATGTGGAATTTGTGAATGGCTTGTCAAATACCATGTTTAAAGGTGTCCAGGTGTTTTTAGGAGAGCAGGTAGTTGAAACAAATTCTAATTTTAATTATTGGTCGTTTATTAAATTAATTACCTCCCTACCCCCCTCAAAAATGTCTTCCTTGGGGAGAATTGGGGCCATTCGTAGGGACTGGAGTGATGACGGTATAATTCCTAACGAATTTACAAATACATTTTTTACTGGAGCAACCGCCAAGGATAAAAAATTTATGAGCAATTTAAAAGAAAAAGGTTTGTCAATGTGTTTTCCCCTAGTATTGGATGTAACAACCCTAGACCAATTCATATTAGATAATATAGATGTGCGTCTAAGATTGGAGCTCTCTCCACACGATTGGGTAATAAATACAAGTGTAGTCGATGGCTCTAAGTATCGCCTGCATATGGATTATGCTAAGTTATGGGTAACACGGGTGTTCCCCTACCCAAGTGCCTACCTCGCCTTAAACAGCTCACTGTTAGCATCTCCTGACCCCATAACCTATACTTTCAATAGAACCATTTCTAAAACATATGTCCTGGCGGGGAATCAAACCAGCCTCTTAATTGATCAGCCTTGGGCCCAAGTAATCCCTCAAAAGATATATATGGTAGTTGTAGCAATGAATTATTTTGCGGTCTCCACCAAGGTAATGGATTATATTTTGAAAATGCAAAGCTGAAAAATATTGCTATGTATTTAAACAATAATGCAATTTATCGAATTGGAGGTGATTTCGACAACCATTACTCCCGTCTTTATTACGAAACTTTGAAGACATTAGGGTTAGAGCGTGATTCGCTACTAGGCTATGACACTTTTAATAAGGGGAGATCAATATTCGCCTTTGACTTAAGCGCCATTCAAACAAAAGATTCCCTCCCTGTGGAGAAATCTGGCAACTTGCGTATGGAGCTTGAATTTGGTAGTGGTGTTACATATAACAGACTGGTTTTACTGTTTGGGGAAACGACAGGAGTACTATCCATCGATGGACAAAGAACTGTTCTATGTGACGTGCGAGCTTAAAAAACATAATGAATTGTTATGATATAAATATTAATTTAAAAAATAATCTAGGGGATCGAGTCGTTTACCTGGGGTGTTACAACGCGGACGAGATTGAATATTTAAATATCTCGTCAAGAAAACCTATCGTCTTCATAAGTAATATTTTACCATCACACAGTAGATTAACCATGGGTCATTGGGTAGCTATTTATGTTGATAAAGTTAAACGTCGAATGTTTTTTTTCGATAGTTATGCAATGTCGGTGGTTACTTACGGACATTATTTTCAAGGATTTATTAAAACTAACAAAATAACAGAGGTGTATGGAATGTGGTACAGACTCCAAAGCGATTTTACTCTCGCTTGTGGGCTCTATTGCATCATGTTTGTTCACAGAATAAGTCATCTGGGGTTGCCTTCATCGGTACATTACTTCCATAAAGTATTTTCCAGCGTTACTTTAAAATTAAACGATAAGCGAGCCCTCGCTTATGCGAGACGATATTTTCCTATGAAACAACATTGTGTTAGGACATTTTGTAGGGGAGTAGGGGTTGGTTCTTATAGGTGGTGTAGAGAATATTTTTGTTAGCTAGGCAACCTACCTAATAGGAAGTACGGTCTATAAAAACACCTCCCACCCACAACCTCTCCAGAAGACAAAACAACCTCAAACATCCTACAATGGAAGGTGTCTCCCCCCAAACAACTACAGGGAAGATTGAAGTCCTTGAGGGACCTGGTTAGTATTACCCTCACTTTCTGGTAAAGATTTATTTTTTTTCCCACATTAAAAAGTTTGTACATCCTCTATTTTACATCCTTATTTTTCCCCCCCAGTACAATTCTTGGGACCGGTCCACTTTTGTAAAGTAGTAATTCTACAAGGGAGATCTCCCCCAACCAAGATGCTGTTACGTAGTCTACTCGACAATACCTGCTGTAGAGGACTCAAGGTCACCCCTGCAGGGAGAGAGGTATGTACTAGCCATTCTTAGAAGGAAATAAAATATTTTTCTAATAAAAACATATGGAGCTATAAAAAACCCTTTTAACCAGCATAAATTATTTTCCACATCTCTTTCCAGAACACTTCAGATGTGACTGGTGGGGAAACTCATCCAAAAGGCCACCACCCAACTCACCCCTCACCCCCAAGAGAGGGGGGTGGGGGTCAAGGCCTTCCCCCACTCACCACAGACGGGGAGACGTCAGAATTCTACTCAGATGAGGATGGGGAGGTGGGGGGGGGGGGGGAGTGAGGAATAAGAGAGAGGGACCCATAACTACAATTAACTATTATAATTAACTTCTTATACATCATTGTTGTGATTTTACCTAATAAAGCATTAATGAAATTCTTTGATTTTTAATACTCCTTAAATGCTCTTATATATAAGAACCCACACGAGTCCGTGACTTCACCTTGACGAGGGTGAAGTCAAGGCCATTAGGTGCAAGGAAGGGTACGGCTGTCCACCCAAGGTCACCAAGTACGACATGGGTCTGAAAATATATATATATATATATATATATATAATATATATATATATATATATATATATCTATATATATATATATATATATATATATATATATATGTATATAGTCCTGGAGGTATCGTTCAGTCTTGAACGATTATATATACCCCTAAATACTATATGTGTGTCAGGAGGGCGTTGACCCTCTTACGGTTCACTCAAGGTCACCCAGTACGAGGGAGGGTGGGGGACCCCACCCCTACTCAGACTAACCTGTTTTTTTTTTTTTTTTTTACACCCGACCCATAGAGGGAATGAGGAGGGGTGTGGCTGGCTCTCACCCGTGTTTAGTATACAATAAATTCATTTTTTTTTACTTAAATATACTGTCATACTACCACTGTATAAATGAACATATCCATACCTCTATATACAACAGTTATCTCCAGTTTTCCACCGTTTTATCAACCACTACTACTCTCCCCCCAGATGACCTAATATGGAGTGGCACTATGTGGCTCCCCGCTTCTGATTTCCTTATCTGATTTCCATACAAGGGTGGGATAGGAAGGCACTTTCCCATCTACTAGTTACATATATGATTTTATACTAAAAATGAACATAAGAGGACACACAAAAAAGTTCGCTTCCTAGAGGTTGTAGATTTCCTTGAACTCCTCCGACGTCGGGCAGGAACCGAGGATGCAGCGAGCATTCCCCCTCTGGATCGCGACACTGAGGCGCTGAAAGAGAAAACTTGCCGCTCTAGGGTCTCTTGTGGTGTCAATGAGTTTGGAACCAAGATCCTTAAGAAACCTTCTTGCACTCTCTCCCCATGGGCCTAGGGCCTCAGACCCTATTGGAACGAAGTTGTACCGATGATCTATTTGCCTATACTTGGATGACTTGTCTCTTTCCCTGTGTGTCGCTGCGGCTCCTGCTGTGCCGGCAGAGAGGTTGATGTATGTGGCTGCCAGGGTGGATACGCAAATATAGTCCCATGCCAACTGTCTGCCACCCTTCCATGGACGCAGTGTGATTCCGTCTGGTCGACCGGCAAAGCTAACAGAGTCATGGTTCAGTAGGTTGCGGGGCTCTCTCTCCGCTGGACACTGAGCAGAGGCAAGGCTTCTTTTAATGATGTCGTTGACTTCGTCGTGTCTAGTGTGCTAACCACCAGATTTTCCACAGTGCAGGCCATGCAATCCATATTCGTCAGCATCTGCCTCGCCGCAAATACACCTATGAACAGTGTGGATAGGATATATATATATATATGTCGTACCTAGTAGCCAGAACGCACTTCTGAGCCTACTATGCAAGGGCCGATTTGCCTAATATGCCAAATTTTCATGAATTAATTGTTTTTCGACTACCTAACCTACCTAACCTAACCTAACCTAACTTTTTCGGGTACCTAACCTAACCTAACCTATAAAGATAGGTTAGGTTAGGTTAGGTAGGGTGGTTAGGTTCGGTCATATAACTACGTTAATTTTAACTCCAATAAAAAAATTGACCTCATACATAATGAAATTGGTAGCTTTATCATTTCATAAGAAAAAAATTTTAGAAAATATATTAATTCATGAAAACTTGGCTTATTAGGCAAATCGGGCATTGCATAGTAGGCTGAGAAGTGCGTTCTGGCTACTAGGTACGACATATATATATATATGTCGTACCTAGTAGTCAGAATGCACTTCTCAGCCTACTATGCAAGGCCCGATTTGCCTAATAGGCCAAGTTTTCATGAATTAATTGTTTTTCGACTACCTAACCTACCTACCCTAACCTAACCTAATTTTTGGGCTACCTAACCTAACCTAACCTATAAAGATAGGTTAGGTTAGGTTAGGTAGGGTTGGTTAGGTTCGGTCATATATCTACGTTAATTTTAACTCCAATGAAAAAAATTGACCTCATACATAATGAAATGGTAGCTTTATCTTTTCATAAGAAAAAAATTAGAGAAAATATAATTATTCAGGAAAACTTGGCTTAATAGGCAAATCGGGCCTTGCATAGTAGGCCAAAAAGTGAGTTCTGGCTACTAGGTACGACATATATATATATATATATATATATATATATATATATATATATATATATATATATATATATATATATATATATATATATATATATGCAATTGACGATCACTAAACACTGATCATTTGTATGCGGAAAAACCACAAAGAATTGGAGAAAGGGGGGTGAACGTTTCGGCTTGCTAAGGCCTTTGTCAACACCAGACTGACTCATCACTCGGACCTGGTCACTGCTGGGTACCCTATTATGTCTGGTGGACCTGGGCACTGCCGGGTACACCATCATGTCTGGTGGACCTGGGCACTGCCGGGTACCCGATCATGTCTGGTGGACCTGGGCACTGCTGGGTACCCCATCATGTCTATGGTGGACCTGGGCACTGCCGGGTACCCATCATCATGTCTGGTGGACCTGGGCACCCCATCATGTCTATGGTGGACCTGGGCACTGCCGGGTACCCGATCATGTCTGGTGGACCTGGGCACTGCTGGGTACCACATCATGTCTATGGTGGACCTGGGCACTGCCGGGTACCCATCATCATGTCTGGTGGACCTGGGCACCCCATCATGTCTATGGTGGACCTGGGCACTCCCGGGTGTTGACAAAGGCCTTAGCAAGCTCAAACGATCACCCCCCTTTCTCCAATTCTTTGTGGTTTTTCCGCATATATATATATATATAATATATATATATATATATATATATATATATATATATATATATATATATATATATAATATATATATATATATATATATATATGCAAACAAGCCTGAATGGTCCCAGGACTAGATACAACTGAAAACTCACACCCCAGAAGTGACTCGAACCCATACTCCCAGGAGCAACGCAACTGGTATGTACAGGGATGCCTTAAACCACTTGACCATCACGACCGGACATAAGGAAGTGATAGCCGAGGCTATATGAACCACTTCCCCGCCGGCACTCTTGGGCATAGCATTTTATCAAATCACCTCATTTTTGGGGGCAACACGTGAGGAACACAAAGCTTCTCACTTCAAAGCTTTGTGTTCCTCACGTGTTGCCCCAAAAAATGAGGTGATTTGATAAAATGCTATGCCTAAGATAACCATCCGAGTGCCGGCGGGGAAGTGGTTCATATAGCCTCGGCTATCACTTCCTTATGTCCGGTCGTGATGGTCAAGTGGTTTAAGGCATCACTGTACATACCAGTTGCGTTGCTCCTGGGAGTATGGGTTCGAGTCACTTCTGGGGTGTGAGTTTTCAGTTATATATATATATATATATATATATATATATATATATTATATATATATAATATATATATATATATATATATATACATATATATATATATATATATATATATAATACATATATATATATATATATATATATATATATATATATATATATATATATATATATATATATATATATATATATATATATATATATATATATATATATATATTAGTGGGGTGAAACACAGAACACGGAAAAGGGGTATAGATTTGTAGAAGCAGAAGTCGGGTCCCAATAGAACTGCAGAAGGCCTATTGGCCCATATTTCTTGATGTTTCTATATTGGAGCGGAGTCTTGAAGTGGATAGAATATAGTTGTACGTTAATTGGCTGTTGATTGCTGGTGTTGACTTCTTGATGTGTAGTGCCTCGCAGATGTCAAGCCGCCTGTTGTCACTGTATCTATATATATGTATATATATATATATATATATATATATATATATAATATATAATATATATATATATATATATATATATATATATATATATTTGTATGATATATTGATTTTCATTCATATAAATAACTGGAACAATTTCTGTAGTGAGATAAATCTAAAAATTATTATATAAATTTAATTCCTTAGGCTAGGCTAATTTTGCTTAATTGTGTAATTGTAAGCGTGCGTTGATACGAACAAGTGATTTCGCTTCAATAATTATTTTCTTCAATTTACTATAAATTATAGATATGGACCTCTCGACAGGTGGGTAAGAGCAAAAATTTGACCCTGCGGGTAACATTCTCTAAAAGCAATTATTTGAGGAAACCGGCCGAATGGGCGCCTGGCAGCTGGGTGGACAGCGCTTCGGATTCGTAGTCCTGAAGTTCTGGGTTCGATCCCCGGTGAAGGCAGAGACAAATGAGCAAAATGTTTCTTTCACCCTGATGCCCCTGTTGCCTAGCAGTAAATAGGTACCTGGAGTTAGACAGCTGCTTCGGGCTGCTTCCTGGGGGGGGGGGGCTGTGTAACAAAAAGGAGTCCTGGTCGAGGACCAGTCGCGTGTACCGGGGTACCCCATCATGTCTGGTGGACCTGAGTAGTGGTAGTGATGACGTAGACCGGCGATTTTGTTTTTTTCCACAGCCGGTCTACGTCATCGCCGATTTTCGTTGCCCCGGTGTCGTTAGGTCCACAGCCGGTCTGTCATTAGCTAGCCAGTCTTCAACTTGCCTGGGGGTAGGATTAAAAGGCCGGTCCCTGGCATATCCAAATTTCGTTACCCCAGTGACCCATGCACAGGCATTGCTAATGGTCAATGACGTCACCAGCTAGCCGCTCCGCGTTCCTGCACAGGCACGATCAAGGGGATTAAAAAGCGGGCCTGTGAGTCGTGTGTTTTTCGTTACAACAGTGGACCTGAAACCTAATGTAAAATACCATCAACCCTAGTCTGTTTTAAATTTCCTATTGACTTCCAACTATCGTCCATTGCAAAAGGGGAAGCAACACAGAGCATGAACTATCATGTATCTCCGCGTTCTCCCCTATCATCAATTTATATGAAAACAGTCCCCTGCCAGGCATGGTAACTTCAGTACGATTTCAGTAGTAATCCAATATTACTGCATAAACGCATAAATATATATGCACGTGAATAAATATATATGCGCACCTCACATTCTCTCAAAAACATGCCTCCCACACCTTACTGTAGCATATATCAAATCAAAATACTCATTCAGTAAAAGCAAGCCTCTCATATTTAGAAATAAGGCCTTTTGCAGTTACCTGCTTTTTTGACGTCATCATCCCCAATGCGCTGTAAGACCCCAATGAGCTTCCAGCCAACGTGCTAATGCGGGTCCTATAGGAGGTTCACACAGTGTGAACTCTTAATCACTCCCAATACCTTAACTGTACTCTGTAACATCAAAGGCGATATTCAGCTGCATTGGCTTGTATTTTCGCTCATTGCTCCTATTTTCTGTTATTCATAAACCCGATCAAACCATCCTAACCTAACCTAACTTATTATATATCAAACAAACAAATACATTCTACAGACCAGTTGTTGTTATTTAGTGACATCATGAAAAGCGATCTCAGGTATAGGGATAAGGTATTGCTGGCCATTAACATATAAGTGTCAAGGTATCACAGCACCTGACTGGTCAACTATGTGTGACGTCACCAAATGACCAATGCGACCTTTAGCGTCCTACCTGTATATGTACTGCATTTGATGTTATTTTTTAAAAATGGCTAGACTAACCATCCCCACCTAACCTAATCAGAGGTTTAAGAATATACATTTTATTTATCCACAACTGTAATTATTATTCGGCGATAAGTGCAAAAGTATAACAGAAACCCAAATGTCATACCGCAATTTTTGCAGAATCGTACATCTGGCAGCATAGCAGGTAAGATGAACATTAGAATAAAGGTAACTGCAGAAGTCCTATTGGCCCATACAAGGCAGCTCCTATATATTTCCACCCAATCTCATTCATATTCATGTCCACCCTATGCTTAAAACAACCAAGGGATCTCACTTAAGGTAATAGTTTACAATAATAGTTTTAATAAATAGCTCTCATTCTAGTTGTATACACAACAGCATTTATGAAACCCTATAGCTAGATATCGTACTATAATCCACAAGTAGTTACCACACATCTGGCAGCACAGCGGATTAGTAGCTGTGTTCATAGGCTAGTCAACTGTCCTCACATCCATCAAATAGCAATCCAAATGTCGCACCTCAATTCATCCATCTAGCAACTTAGCTGGATGCTAACCACTATATTCATAGGCTAATCATTTCTACACCTCAAAAAATCCTAGTCTTGCTACGCAAATCAGGTAACTTGTTTCTAAACCAACAGTCAGAAATACAAGCATACATACCTACACATACTCCACAACCTATACATTCATAGAGAATAGCCTAGTTTTTTGCCACCATTTCCCCATTAATCAGTTGTAATTTATGCCATACTCAGCAAATACAGCATTTACACACCAAATATATCATTTTACGCAA
>WNGS01070005.1:5000-11575 GCA_020271785.1 Procambarus virginalis | reverse complement strand
AACCACACGCCTCTAATAAAATTATATCACAAATCAACCATGCACAGTGAACATAAAAAGAAGACGAATAATAAAAGAAATAATACGTAAAGGAGAAAAAAGCAGAACTCCTAACAAAACATAGACCTAATCATATTCAATAAAAGAAAAAAGACTACCGACCTCCTTATTAAAATAGCCTGAAACAGATGGAGAACCCTTACAGCAGTCAACCGTGGTATATGTACACCTGCCCCCACGAAGGATGTGACCATCAATCTAAGTACATAGGTATGACGTCCACCAAGCTGACGAGGCGTTTAACCGGACATCTTCAATCAGGTATCTCCCAAAATCACATGAAACAAGCCATGACATCATCATAACTAGAGAAATGTTTGAATAAAAACACTTGTATAATTGACAAACCCAATATGTAAGAAGATTACAATTCTTGAAGCAATCTGCTTTAAAAAGAACAACCCACGATAAATCCCCAAATTACGGAACTATTCACTCTACCGAGAATGAGAGTAAGAACAAGACTGGAACGCGACGTTGCCAACATAGAAGATAGTGCCCAACATGCTACGCCCACTACACCTGATTAATCTTTGTATGTGAATAGGACCCCTTTTACGCCTTTTATTTGATCAACTTTAACGCCTTAATTTTCTCTTCTCTATGCCTTATTCTTGACCCATTTGTCAAGACCACCTGACCCTCTAATAGTATAAATCCAATATGCTTTGTACTTTCCTATCACTTGAGAATGGACCATGTAGGTTCGAAACGTTGCGTAATTTTATAATAAATATAATTCATTCAACAGGTATTTATATCTTTTTCTTCACCTCAAAAGAAGATGACGTTTAGAGAACTCTTCTAATTAAACCAAGATCGAATAGAACTAGTCTGAGGGATAGAAGCCTTAATCAAGAAAATAATCAATACAGAATGTGCAGTCATATTCACTGCATGACGACAACACCTGGCAAGTCTTATTGATGCCTAACAAAGTTTACAACACCTTAGAGCGCATTTGTTGAAAACAGGTTGACAGTTACCCCATATGACGGTCTAGCTCTTGGCTGCCTGCCTGTTGACTATGATTGCTTATCTACATTGATTAATTGATAAAAATTAAACCACCCGGCACGGACATGAATAGCCCGCAATGCTTATCTAGTGAGACGTGCGCATACTAACAACAAGTCCTTGGTTCTACGCCTTAAACGAGCCCGAATATAAATATTATAGCAAAACTAAACTCAAATCACTAGCAGTCTGTTGGTCTAGTGGTAAGATTCGTGCTTTAGGTGCAGGAGGCCCCTGGTTTTAAATCCCGGACAAGCCCTCAATGTTTTCCTTCAAGAGCTTCTTTCCAAAGATAAATTAGTTGCACAAATATTTCTCTGCATTTTACCAACATTAGGAGATGCATTATTAAGTAAAGCAGAGATCACATGGTAACAATTTAAGCAACAGATCAATACGATATATATGTTATGAAAGATAACAAATTATACAATGAAGTTAAAGATATTTAGACAGCCTCAGCCTGAGTCAAATGTTTAGTTAATTACGTAGACTTTAATATGTCAGTAATGTAATAATGAGTAATGACGGCAACGGTTGTAGAACTGATGAGTAATGACGGCAACGGTTGTAGAACTGATGAGTAATGACAGCAACGGTTGTAGAACTGATGAGTAATGACGGCAACGGTTGTAGAACTGATGAGTAATGACGGCAACGGTTGTAGAACTGATGAGTAATGACAGCAACGGTTGTAGAACTGATGAGTAATGACAGCAACGGTTGTAGAACTAATGAGTAATGACGGCAACGGTTGTAGAACTAATGAGTAATGACGGCAACGGTTGTAGAACTGATGAGTAATGACGGCAACGGTTGTAGAACTGATGAGTAATGAAGGCAACGGTTGTAGAACTGATGAGTAATGAAGGCAACGGTTGTAGAACTGATGAGTAATGAAGGCAACGGTTGTAGAACTGATGAGTAATGAAGGCAACGGTTGTAGAACTGATGAGTAATGAAGGCAACGGTTGTAGAACTGATGAGTAATGAAGGCAACGGTTGTAGAACTGATGAGTAATGAAGGCAACGGTTGTAGAACTGATGACGTGGTCAACGTCGACGCTGGTAGACATGGTCAACGTCGACGCTGGTAGACATGGTCAACGTCGACGCTGATAGACGTGGTCAACGTCGACGCTGGTAGACATGGTCAACGTCGACGCTGGTAGACATGGTCAACGTCGACGCTGGAAGATATAGTCAACGTCGACACTGGTAGACATGGTCAACGTCGACGCTGGTAGATATAGTTAACGTCGACACTGGTAGATATGGTCAACGTCGTCGCTGGTAGACGTGGTCAACATCGACGCTGGTAGACATAGTCAACGTCGACGCTGGTAGACACGGTCAACGTCGACGCTGGTAGACATAGTCAACGTCGACGCTGGTAGACATGGTCAAAGTCGACGCTGGTAGACATGGTCAACGTCGACGCTGGTAGACATGGTCAACGTCGACGCTGGTAGACGTGGTCAACGTCGACGCTGGTAGACATGGTCAACGTCGACGCTGGTAGACATGGTCAACGTCGACGCTGGAAGATATAGTCAACGTCGACGCTGGTAGACATGGTCAACGTCGACGCTGGTAGATATAGTCAACGTCGACGCTGGTAGATATGGTCAACGTCGACGCTGGTAGACGTGGTCAACGTCGACGCTGGTAGACATAGTCAACGTCGACGCTGGTAGACACGGTCAACGTCGACGCTGGTAGACATAGTCAACGTCGACGCTGGTAGACATGGTCAAAGTCGACGCTGGTAGACATGGTCAACGTCGACGCTGGTAGACATGGTCAACGTCGACGCTGGTAGATATAGTCAACGTCGACGCTGGTAGACATAGTTAACGTCGACGCTGGTAGACATGGTCAACGTCGACGCTGGTAGACGTGGTCAACATCGACCCTGGTAGACATAGTCAACGTCGACGCTGGTAGACATGGTCAACGTCGACGTTGGTAGATATAGTTAACGTCGACGCTGGTAGACATGGTCAACGTCGACGCTGGTAGACATGGTCAACGTCGACGTTGGTAGATATAGTTAACGTCGACGCTGGTAGACATGGTAAACGTCGACGCAGGTAGACATGGTCAACGTCGACGCTGGTAGACATAGTTAACGTCGACGCTGGTAGACATGGTCAACGTCGACGTTGGTAGATATAGTTAACGTCGACGCTGGCAAACATGGTCAGCGTCGACGCTGGTAGACATGGTCAACGTCGACGCTGGTAGACATAGTTAACGTCGACGCTGGTAGACATGGTCAACGTCGACGTTGGTAGATATAGTTAACGTCGACGCTGGTAGACATGGTCAACGTCGACGCTGGTAGACATGGTCAACGTCGACGCTGGTAGACATGGTCAACGTCGACGCTGATAGACGTGGTCAACGTCGACGCTGGTAGACATGGTCAACGTCGACGCTGGTAGACACAGACAGAAAAATGATAGGATGGATTACGAGAACTTTCAAATCCAGGGATCCCATCACAATGGTTGTACTCTTCAAGTCACTTGTGTTGTCCCGTCTCGAATACTGCTCAGTACTCACTTCCCCCTTCAGAGCAGGAGAGATTGCTGAAATAGAGGGAATACAGAGAACATATACGGCACGCATAGACGAGATAAAACACCTAAATTATTGGGATCGTCTCAAAGCTCTCCAAATGTACTCTCTAGAAAGGAGACGAGAGAGATACCAAATAATATACACGTGGAAAATACTGGAGGGCCAGGTCCCAAATCTACACAGTAAAATAACAACATACTGGAGTGAACGATATGGAAGAAAATGCAAGATTGACCAGTGAAGAGCAGAGGTGCCATAGGCACAATCAGAGAACACTGTATAAACATCAGAGGTCCGCGGTTGTTCAACGTCCTCCCAGCGACTATAAGAAATATTGCCGGAACAACCGTGGACATCTTCAAGAGAAAACTGGACTGTTTCCTAAGAGAAGTCCCGGATCAGCCGGGCTGTGGTGGGTATGTGGCTCTGCGGGCCGCTCCAAGCAACAGCCTGGTGGATCAAACTCTCACAAGTCGAGCCTGGCCTCGGGCCGGGCTTGGGGAGTAGAAGAACTCCCAGAACCCCATCAACCAGGTATCAACCAGGTATAGTCAACGTCGACGCTGATAGACGTGGTCAACGTCGACGCTGGTAGACATGGTCAACGTCGACGCTGGTAGACATGGTCAACGTCGACGCTGGTAGACGTGGTCAACGTCGACGCTCGTAGACATGGTCGACGTTGACGCTGGTAGACATGGTCAACGTCGACGCTGATAGACATGGTCAACGTCGACGCTGGTAGAAACAATCAACGTCGACGATGGTAGACATGGTCGACGTCGACGTGGTTAGCCACGGTGAATCGACGCAGATAGACACGGTCGACGTCGACGCAGATAGACACGATCGACGTCGACGCAGATAAACACGGTCGACGTCGACGCAGATAGACACTGTCGACGTCGACGCAGATAGACACGGTCGACGTCGACGCAGATAGACAAGGTCGACGTCGACGCAGGTAGACACGGTCGTCGTCGACGCAGGTAAACACGGTCGACGTCGGCGCAGATAAACACGGTCGACGTTGACGCAGATAAACACGGTTGACGTCGACGCAGATAGACACGGTCGACATCGACGCAGATATACACGGTCGACGTCGACGCAGATAGACACGGTCGACGCAGGTAAACACGGTCAACGCAGGTAGACACGGTCGACGCAGATAGACTCGGTCGACACAGATAGACACGGTTGACGCAGATAGACAAGGTCGACGCAGGTAGACGCGGTCGACGCTGCTAGACACGTTCGGTAGACACGGTCGACGCAGGTAGACACGGTCGACGAAGGTAGACACGGTCGACGCAGATAGACACGGTAGACGCAGGTAGACACGGTCGACGTCGACGCAGGTAGACACGTCGACGCAGGTAGACACCGTCGACGCAGGTACACACGGTCGACGCTGGTAGACACGGTCGACGTCGACGCAGGTAGACACGTCGACGCAGGTAGACACGGTCGACGCTGGTAGACACGGTCGACGTCGACGCAGGTAGACACGGTCGACACAGGTAGACACGGTCGACGTCGACGCAGGTAGACACGGTCGACGCTGGTAGACACGGTCGACACAGGTAGACACGGTCGACGTCGACGCAGGTAGACACGGTCGACGCTGGTAGACACGGTCGACGTCGACGCAGGTAGACACGTCGACGCAGGTAGACACGGTCGATGCAGGTAGACACAGTCGACGCTGGTAGACACGGTCGACGTCGACGCAGGTAGACGTCGACGCAGGTAGACACGGTCGACACTGGTAGACACGGTCGACGTCGACGCAGGTAGACACGGTCGACGTCGACGCAGGTAGACATGGTCAACGTCGACGCTATAAGACATAGTCAACATCGACGTTGGTAGACATAGTCAACATCGACGCTGGTAGACGTGGTCAACGTCGAAGCTGGTAGACGTGGTCAACGTCGACGTTGGTAGATATAGTTAACGTCGACGCTGGTAGACATAGTCAACGTCGACGCTGATAGACGTGGTCAACGTCGACGCTGGTAGACATAGTCAACGTCGACGCTGGTAGACATGGTCAACGTCGACGCTGATAGACGTGGTCAACGTCGACGCTGGTAGATATAGTTAACGTCGACACTGGTAGACATGGTCAACGTCGACGCTGGTAGACGTGGTCAACATCGACGCTGGTAGACATAGTCAACGTCGACGCTGGTAGACATGGTCAACGTCGACGCTGGAAGATATAGTCAACGTCGACGCTGGTAGACATGGTCAACGTCGACGCTGGTAGATATAGTTAACGTCGACACTGGTAGACATGGTCAACGTCGACGCTGGTAGACGTGGTCAACATCGACGCTGGTAGACATAGTCAACGTCGATGCTGGTAGACATGGTCAACGTCGACGCTGGTAGACATGGTCAACGTCGACGCTTTTAGACATGGTCAACGTCGACGCTGGTAGATATAGTCAACGTCGACGCTGGTAGACATAGTTAACGTCGACGCTGGTAGACATGGTCAACGTCGACGCTGGTAGACGTGGTCAACATCGACCCTGGTAGACATAGTCAACGTCGACGCTGGTAGACATGGTCAACGTCGACGTTGGTAGACATGGTCAACGTCGACGTTGGTAGATATAGTTAACGTCGACGCTGGTAGACATGGTCAACGTCGACGCTGGTAGATATGGTCAACGTCGACGTTGGTAGATATAGTTAACGTCGACGCTGGTAGACATGGTAAACGTCGACGCAGGTAGACATGGTCAACGTCGACGCTGGTAGACATAGTTAACGTCGACGCTGGTAGACATGGTCAACGTCGACGTTGGTAGATATAGTTAACGTCGACGCTGGTAAACATGGTCAGCGTCGACGCTGGTAGACATGGTCAACGTCGACGCTGGTAGACATAGTTAACG